>VVHJ01035294.1:16639-38518 GCA_015107715.1 Tylochromis polylepis
TGTGTGTGTGTGTGTGTGTGTGTGTGTGTGTGTGTGTGTTATTAGAAAGAAAAGCTATATAAATGTATAAAAATACAGATAAAAGTCCCAAATTTATGCCCTCCTTCATATTTTCCAAAGCCATCCAGCATGCCGGGATGATTCTGGTCCCCGGGCCTTACGTTGGACACCCCTGGTATAGAAGAAGTACTGGACTGGACTAATCACTGTGACTTGACCCATTAGTTTTTCAATCCACAACTTTAGCTTTAAGCTTATTGTAGCCATTTTTTTAAAGCCAGTAGTTACCTTGTTTACACAAGCAGGAGCCAGGATAATGAATCCATAAACAAGATGGGTCCAGTGCATACACGCATATTTACAAAATCAATGGTAAGAAAGTGCGAACATGGACGAACTGGTTGGTCTGTTTGATTAAAAAGAAAAAAATGATAACCCTTTTAAAATGCGCCAGAAGGCACTAGCCAGGCCAAGAAGTGTGTTTCAGTGACTTATAATAGTCAAGTGCATCCCCTATGTCATTATGAAGGGGATGTTTAGTTATGTGAAGCAGAACTTTGCATCCTCAACTGAATTTTTATTTTATTTTAAAAGTTTGTACCTCAAAATTTTACTTAATAGTCCATAATTCTGACTTATGAATGGGGGGAAAAAGAGAAAAATCTGTGGTGTAAACAAGCTTCCATACATTTGTGCTGCATAGTTGGGAATTTTAACAGGTAGCTCTAGGGGCACGACTAATTCTTCACACCATTTCAACTCAAAAACCAGAAATCTCAACTTCTGAGTTAGGCTATTCCACCAGAACGTCCCATCAAGTCAGATTTCCAAAATCGGAAAGTTGAAACACCCCCACTAACCCTGACTTGACCATCCAAGATGGTGGCAGTGCAGGACAACAGTAGTAAAACTTGCGATCTGTACTCCGACTGTTTGTGCATTTGTGATTTGCTAAATAAGCCATATGCTGAGCACTGATTCGGGCTCGATCCGTGAACATGCCGTAGCGGCATTTTTGGATGCAATAAACTAGACATTGAGCTGAGCTGTGTGCGTGTTGGTCAGAGAATTTCAGTCTTCAGAAAAAGTGCTTTCAAGAGCATGCCAAAGCAACAGGTGGCACTATAAACATAACCATTTAAAAATGTTGGTCGATCAAAAGCCAACTAATAACAACACGGTGCACAGTCTGACATCAGAAAAGCAGATAAAGGTGCACGCCTTGGATGTTTTCCTTGTCCACATTTAAATGCAGATCATCCTGACCCTGGAAGGACACCTTCAGAAGCTCATTCTTCAGTGTGGACTAAAATGACGCTTACACGTGGCTGAAAGACCGAAAGCCATCAGAAATGCTACATTTCCCAAAATAGTCGTGTGCATTTTAGTTTCAGTCATTTCTCTGTTCCCATTCAGTGCTTAGGCAAGCAATGCTCCCGATTCAGTGAGTGACCTTAAACACTGTCACAAAGAATGTTCCTTTTTCTATAGAAAGCCACGATCAGTGAAATAAAAATGAAGAAGTGAACCATCTTTGTGATGCACTCTGAGGCCCTCACAGCACATAAACTCATTCAGATTAATCTCACTACAGTTAAATAAGACGAGGCGGAAATGCAGAGCATCATAAGGAGAGAATGGACACAGCGGCCATCTGGTAGCGGTGGCGACAGCCAACGATGATGCCAGGCTCGGGTACGGTGACAGCATCCCTGGCGAAGACAAACGACTGAAAGAGAGCAGAAGACGGATGCTGGCTGGGAGCCAAAGCAAGACGAGACAGAGTTCAGTCATAGGGAGGTGTGCTGGCCAGGAGCCAGCGGGTGGACCCGACGTGTCTGAGTGCCAATAATCTCGTCACTGTATATGTGTTCATGATACTGTATCTGTGTTGCACTTACACAAACAAACCTACATGCACCTGCAGGTACACAGCAGCACAAATACACTCTATAACCCTGCTTGTTTAAACATTAGGCGTTCCCAGTGGTGTCAGATTTTTCACAGAGTACACAAATCCTTTAAAGTGCTCGAGAAAAATGTTAAGGTGCACTTCCACAGTGATAGCAGATGTGATTGACACCACAGAGGAAAAAAAAAAGCTGCTTAAAAGCGCCATTTCTTAGTGCAAGAATCTGTTTTGAACCTCAATATGCACTATATAGGGCGACCGTGGTTCAGGGGGTTGGGAAGCTCATCTGGTAGGTTACCGGTTCGATCCCCTGCTCTGTCTGTCTTGGTCGTTGTGTCCTTGGGCAAGACACTTCACCTACTAGTGTTGGCCAGAGGGGCCGATGGCGCGATATGGCAGTCTGCCCCAGGGCAGCTGTGGCTACAACTGTAGCTTGCCTCCACCAGTGAGAGTGAATGAATAGTGGAATTGTAAAGCGCTTTGGGCGTCTTGAAAAGCGCTATATAAATGCAATCCATTATATTGCCATAAGTGTTCACTCACCCATCCAAATCATTGAATTCAGGTGTTTCAATTACTTCCATAGCCACAGGTGTATAAAATCAAACACCTAGGCATGAACACTGCTTCTGCAAACATTTGTGAAAGAATGGGTCGCTCTCAGGAGCGCAGCGTGGTACCGTGACAGGATGCCACCTGTGCAACAAGTCCAGTTGTGAGATTTTCTCACTAATAAATATTCTACAGTCAGCTGCTAGTGGTATTATTACAAAGTGGGAGTGATTGGGAACAACAGCAACTCAGCCGTGAAGTGGTAGGTCACGTAAAATCACAGAGCAGGGTCAGCGGATGCAGTGGTGTAAAGCACGCCACCACTGGACTCTACAGCAGTGGAGACGTGCTGTTTGCAGTGACGAATCACGCTTCTCCATCTGGTAATCGAGCAGTTTGGGGACTCTTCGTGTTCCAGCATGGATGCACACCATTGCACCAAAGAAAGGACCATAATGACATGGATGAGTGAGTTTGGTGTGGAAGAACTTGACTGGCCTGCACAGAGTACTGACCTCATCCTGACAGAACACCTTTGGAGTGAATTAGAGCGGAGGCTGTGAGCCAGGCCTTCTCATCCAACATCAGTGTCTGACCTCACAAATGTGCTTCTGGAAGAACGATCAAAAATTTCCATAAACACTCCTCCAGGCCAACATCATATTAAACTCTGTGGACTAAGAACAGGAAGTCCCTCAAGTTCATATGATGAGTGTGAAGGGGTGAGGGACGAGCGAATACTTTTGGCAATATATTATATGCTCGGTTTTGTTGAAGCTAAAGCTTCAGTTTGTTGTAGGTTAACAATTCCTTCAATTTAAGGCCTTAGTGCATGGGATCATTAATGTGCAGTTACATCATTTTTAAGGTAAGTGTTTAGTGTTTGCATGCTGTATTAGACTGCAGTCTGTTTCTGTAAAATCGAGGCTGGTGTAGTTAGTGTTATAATGAATCAAGGAATGGTATGGAATCTTAGGTTCAATCTATGAACGAAAACTAAAAGCTCCATCAAGTGTGTAAATGTCTTCCTAAAATAACTTGGTTTCCAGCCTGCTTTAGAGCTTCAACACATCTGCTCAGCACAGTAAAAACAGGTCTTAAAGCTGTGGAAAGAAAACAGACGCATAAATTTCCCGTCAGATGTACGTCTTGGGCCCTTTGATGAGGCTAAGCGATCTATTTTTATAGGGTTACATCACTGGTCCCGGACCTTGCACATCATGTACAGTTCGTACTGCTTGATGCTGGCAACAATACAGGAAGTCTTCCGGTCTTTATGACTTCCTCCTTGGTGTGGGCCACAGGAAGCTTGATGAATGTAGGACATGGATGAAGCTTTTGTTCCTGAAGCACATGTGGGAATGGTAATGTGGGCACTGCTCCATGCTTCAAGAGTGCTTCCTCCACATTATTCACACCTATTCTACTGCAGTGCTGTGCAAAAGTCTTGAGCCATCCCTCGTTTCTTTATATTCTGCTTCCAAGTAGGCAGATTTTCATGTAATATTTTGTGGTCTCAAGCAAACGTTCTGAAGGCTTTCTGAAACTCTTTCCAATTTTGTTTTTTATGTGGACATTGGCTGCTTTTTCACTCATTTTCCGTCCAGTTTGCTCCAGTTTCTTTTATTGAATCTATCCAAACGGATCAGAAAGCGATGTCCTTAAGAAATGTGGAAAAAAAAGAAAAACAGCAAAGACCTGACACAGGACCTGAGATATTCGTCTCGCTCCTCGGTTGATCTGTTCAGACTCTTATTCTTGCGGAAGGGAAACAGAGAAAAGGCTAAGGCATGCCAGATTACACAGGAAATGGACAGACAATAAGTGGCAACAGGAAGTGATGAATCCGAGTTTGAAATTTTTGGTTAAGCCTAATTTTTCAGCACAAAGGCGATCCCAAAATACTCCCATTGCACACGATGCCAATACCGGGAGAGCAAAAAAACCACACTGTAGAAAACTATCAGTCATGGATTGGCATTGACCTCAACATTATTGAAGCAGTGTGGGATCAGCATGACAGAGAACAGAACAAAAGGCAGAAACATCCAAAGAAGAGCTTTGAATGTCCTTCAAGAAGCCTGGAGAACTTTTTGAACACTACTTAAGGAGATGACAAGAAAGCTTGACTAAGAAGGCACTGTATTTGTCAGAGGTTAGAAACAGTTGTGTTCTTTTTTCCTTATTGCCCCGTTACAATTAGCCACAACAAACCATAAATAAACCTTTGACTACAGCCAGAAACTACTGCAAGCTGCTTCTGCTAATCCTCCAACTTTCCTTTATTTTTCTCCATGTATATATTGGCCTTAGGGCAAAGTTAATCACTGCAGACTCAGTAAAGTAAGTTTACACACAGTTATGGTATCCATGTGTGTGGGTCCATCCACTACATGACATCTGAAGTCATCGGAGCCACAAACACCACAGCCGACGCAACCATTTTCTAATGTATTTCCAGTTCCTTTTCCTCACCGCCCCCTCTTTCACATAGTGTACTTAGCCAAACAAAAAGCCTCTCTCTGTCTTTCCCTCCCTCCCCTTCCTACTCTCAGCACCACCCAACTCTCACTCTCCCTCTCAGCCGACTCGTGAGAGACTGTTTGCTGTGATTATGGATTTGTCTGGGTTATAGGATGCGTATGAAATTAGCTCTGTCACTCAGGAGCTGGCTGGTCTGAAAAATGGGGAGGTGGAAACTGTAAAAAACAAAAAGTGCCACATGGAGGGAGTGAGTGAGGGGAAACGAGGGGAAGAAGAAGAAAGGAGGAGGGAAGTAAGGAGGGGCTGCGAGGCCTCAGTGCTTTATTTTCTTTGAAAGCTCCCTGAAAACCACAGACACATGGTACAGAATTCCCCTCACAGTAAGAGTGGGAGGGAGGGCCAGCCTTTGCAAGAAAACACCACACACACACACACACACACACACACTGATAGAGAATATTTTAGGCGAGCATAGAAACTTCGAATTGTGTGAACTCGACACACAACACTCAGCTAACACAAAAGGCAGCACAGAACGAGGGTGACTTTGAAGGAGCCGGCAGGCCCACGCCTTTACATGCCAGCACATGGAAACCTCATAACATCAAACATCATATCACCTTAATACCCCTCAGCTCTATGGGAAAGTGGACAGTCCCACTTTCCACGGGTATTGGTAGAGAGGTGGAGGGGGCTGTTAATCCAATATACAATGTGTTTAACTTTGACTGGCAGGTCCCCTCCAAAAAAAACCTCCCAATTTCTCGTGGCTTTGGGGCCCCTTCCAGCTTGTAGATGGAGGACAAGTGTAGAACTGGTATTTAAGTGGAGTACTGAGAGAAGTTGAAGGGTCAGGTGGTGTGAATGGACTTGGGAGGAGCTGTGATCTGGGTTTAGTGTGGGCACAGTGTCCCCTAAAACTGAACACTTGATTGGCTGATTGATAAAGGAAAGGAATGGACTTAAAATGATTACTATCTGTGGCAATGATGATAGAAAGTTGATCTTTGTGAATTCATTTTACTTAAAAGTCATATAGTGGGCCAACAGCAGACCCCCAGGATGAGAAGTGCAAAGCCTCTGACTTTATCACGTTAGATAATACAATGGAGGAGCCACGCCATCTAGTGGAACATCTGTGCTCTTGCTGCAAAACCAGATCAGGTCAGTGTGTGCTATCCGTAAATTCAGCTATAACTGACAAGACACATAAGAGTAGCAGCAGGGTGATGAGTACATCCTTGTGATTGAAACTAGCAAATGTATACTACATCTGCATTTCCTTTATGGTTTAATTCAAGATAGAGTAAATAATGATGTGTTTTAATGAATTACTCTGTGTACATTTATGCGATGGGTTGATGGAGTTCAAAGAAGCCCCACTTGTGCAAAGGAGAAAGTTTTTCCATCTCAGAGACCGGCATGCTGAAAGCGTGAATGTAAGCTCAAAAACAGGAGCTGGAAAATCTGTGTCAGCACGCTGAACAGCCACTGCCTGCATGGAAATGAGGGCACAAGGAATACAATCCATTTATAAAAAGCCTCAACAATGACCTTGCTCTGTTTTCCCTCTTTCTATTTGACATTATAGTATGCAAATCATTTGCCAAATGACTCAAAACCAACGCTCAAAAAGCCACATTTCACGTCTTCTCGGTCAGAGCTAGAGTAAATCAGTGAAAAGGCTGCATTATCATAGATTCCCAGCATGCTGAGTTTTCCAGATCATCCAGAATTCCAGTAAAGCACTCTGCGAGTCATTGCAAATTACTGGTTTAAACAATACTGAAAAAAAGAACAGAAATGTGGAAGAGCTGATGCAGCAGTAGGAAAATATGTTAAAGCCATTCAGTTCATTTAAATATCTAGACAGGAAATTATACATCAGAAATAACAGGAACAGAGTACAGAGCTTTTCTGACTATGCGTTTTCTTTATTATTTAAACTAAAGCAGGCAGCATGCTTTTGGCATCATTCATAATGTGGATAATAAATATTGCAACATCAGCATACTGCAATCCAGCGGGATCTGGGTGAGTGCTAAACTCCTGCACCTCATGCATTGCACCTATCAGTTTAACTGTAGGCACAAAGATGGCTTTATTAGCTTTAGTAACCAGGCAGAAATGTAATGGGTCATGAGCCATCACAATTCACAGGTCATTTGCAATGTGTGAAGTACGCAAAGAAAGTGATGTTTTCTTGTCACTGGCTGGCTGTACTGGACAAGCTAATGAGAATTAAAATCCACTGAGGAGTCAGGGAGGCTCACAAACAGTCATATCCAGGACAAATGAAGCTCATTCAACTCTAAATGAAAGTGTTTGAGTTCAGGAGGATTATGAGTGCATGGTCAGTGGTAACCATGGCCATAAAAAGCATGAAAATGTGTAATTGCACTGATCATATTGCTGAAGTTAGCATAACAGTAAGAGGAAGGCCCAAACCACAGCTTCCTGATGGGGGGGGTGTCGACCAACAGGATCACTCCATCTAAGATCATGAACAGCTAACAGGGGTGGGCAATAAATTTTCCCAAGGGGCCACCATTAGGGCCTGATTGTAACTACTATTTGTACTTTCTGCAACTTTAGCAAAGTCCCAGGCTTTTAAAGTATTGGACATGCTAGCCTCATTATAATAATTACCAGGATGCTCAGTACCACATTAAAAGGTGAGGACAGATGTTTTAAACATTCCCATGAGATCTCATAATTTCGCCAAACTAAGGAGACCTTTTATTTAATTAGACCCTGAGGTGTTTCCAGAGGGAGGGCAGGTTGCAATGACGGTGCGTATTTCACATTTTTGAAGCTAAATGTGGGCATTTTCTGTTATTATCCTAATATTACACCTACTATTGCAGTTATATTAATATTAGGGGTCTTTATAGTGTAAAAGTGTTTATCCCTAAACCTCTGCAGATCACTGTCCCAATTAGTTTTATCTTTGTTTTATGTTATAAGTGCATGGCAACAAAGTCCACTAAATTATAAGCCTTTTAATTTGTGTAGTGATTTTTAAAAAAAAAAAATACATATACAACAGCCCGTGTTCTTATTTCAAGAAACAGAGTTAGGATAAACTCCCTGAAAAAAACTTGAAAGAAAGAAAATTCATGAAGGAGGCCTAAAGACTGTGAGTAGAGATGGAATGGTTGCAGCACGTACAGAAGAGCATCACAGACAGACAGACAGACATCAGTAACTTCAAAGGAGACCGAGCTGCTCATCTCAACGATGCTCTGTTTCCGCCAGCAGACATAATGATTCGCACAGCTGCCCTTCACAAATCTGGCATTTAAACATCTGCACATTTTAGTCGGTTGGCTCCGTTTTTGCGCCGTTTCCAAGGTGAGAAGGCCGATCAGCTCGTTGCACGCATAAGACCAGTTTAAATCTTCAGCAGGCGCGAAGAATGTAAACAAAAGGAAACAGACTGTCACTGCTTAAAGCCAGTATCAGGAGCTATAAACGTCACAAAAAAAAAAAAAAAGAACCCTTTAGTGTAAACACGGTTTTATCAGCCATTTATAGCCCAGCCCTTGTAATAGTATAGTCATCAGCTCAGTCATGTTTAGATATTTTTGTTGGCACAAAAACACAGTCACATGTACTTTTCCAGCTTTTACTGGAGCTGTTCCAGCATTTTTATTGTTTTGTTATTTGGGTGAGACAGGTTCACGGACTTAAAGGAAACATTTTCAGTAGAAATTCGTAGGTACTCCAACTCTAGCAAATCTTTTGTAAATGCCTGACTTCCTACTACACTTGATAAAACTTCAGAGCCACCGCTTCCACTTTCTTCATTATCTGGAAAGAAATCTGTTTTTTTTCTCCGTTCATGATCAGCTTTTTCGCTTTTATCCACCTTGTTTTTCTCTGCGCTGCTGAAATCCCCTCTCTCATCTTCAGTATTTTCCTCAGAGCTCTTGGTCACGTTTTTTTCCCCACTGTACACATCATCAGAGTTTAAATGCAAACGGTTCACCGCTTTCTGTTGCTCGGTCGTAGCTGTCATGTTTGGGAAATGATCCTTATCACTTGGCGTGTCAGGTGCTTCCCTCGTTACCATGACACCACTGAACGAAGCACTTCCAAGAACATCAGTGTAAGTGACAGCTTTAACTGTGGCGTGGCGCTTGGGCAGCCTGACTATGGCCATAGTGTGATTGGTGAATGTGGAATCGCCAAGCTTTTTGCCGTTTCTCTGTCTTGCCTTCACGCGTTTGGCTCTCACGGAGCGGCTGGTGGAGGTGTGGAGCAGAGTTGCCTTCATCTCAGTTGGTTTGCTTTGCTTGGGTGTCCCCAACTCTGATGTTTGCTTTGATGCAAACGTGAGGCGCCTGGGTGACCTTAAATTTGCTGAGGAGACTATGTAAGATGCTGATGCTGGATCTTGCATCGGGTATTGCCACCATATTTTGTTGCGAGCCTGTGCGGTCGTGTTTTTTATGGACTTGAATCTCCGGAAAGTGTAGGGTCTGCTGCTGTTTTTATCAGGTATGACTGATACAGAATCCTCTGCTGTCTTTAAATGTGGTTCAAGGTCAACTCTGCTCAGCTCATTTGGAGTCTGTGTTGATGTATTGCTGCTACCTGGCTCAGTTTGATTGGAAATTCGGAAGCTTCTGGGCTGTGAGGTCCTCCGACTCCCGACTTTAATACCAACAAGATCCTGCTGGAGTGTGCCAGATTTGTCCGGTCCTTGAAATGAAGGTTTGGCTCCCTCGGGTGGTTGAGAGTCTGATCTTTTTGGAGCATTTATTATTTTGTAGGTTCTGAATCGTCTGTAGTTGAGGTTTCTGTCCACACCGGGGTCACTTTTAGGCATCAGTGGCTGTACTTGCCTAAACCCTGATACAAACAGCGTGGGTGTTGTGACTGGGATTAAGGTGTTGGGTGAAGGTGAAGCATAAATTACAGGTTTTTTCTCCAACTTTAGCGGTGTTGTTGTTGTAGTAGCAAATATTGCTCTTTGGCCAAAACGGTACCTTGAGAGCAGAGCGGGGTAAAAATTTGAAATTTTAAACTTATAATCCTTCATGTTATCAAAGCTGTATGGTTTGGAGTTGGGCTGCTCTTTAAGAGTGCGAACACGCGGCTTCTTTACAGCTTGCCACAGACGATTTTTAAACTCTTTGAAGCTATAGATACTTTGTGTCCCCCCTCCTGGTTTTTGGATTTGCACTAAATCTCTTGTAGTTGTATTGACTTTGCTGACTAAAAGAGGTTCCTCATTTCTGGTGGCATACCCATGTGTGGAATAAATGTGAGGTGAAGGGGGAAAACTTGCCATATTCTGGATTTTTACTCGAGCAGGATGGAGAGAGGCTTGGTCGGAAGATTGTTCTCTGATGCGAGGAGGAAGATTTAAGCTGGAGATGGGTCTTTTTAAATCTTTGTGCATCTGTTCATCATACTGAGCCGCACTAGTGTGATGATATGGCAGACTGGAATTAGCTTGCTTGGTTGCATCTTTTGTGTTATAATACCTGGATCCAAATCTGCTGGAAGCTGGTACATCAGAGGGCCTTTGATTAGCTGATGTTGTGGCAGCATCGCTTAGTCCACTTAAAGCCTCTTGTCCATCTCCTGCAACTTTGTTAACTGAGGTCTCAGGGCCCTTGAGAAGATACGCTTGCATCTCTTTGTGTCTTTGTGTCTGACCATTAATCATTGAGCCTTGGCCATGGGGGGAATCTGTGATGGATGATGTCAGTTTTTCTGCGCTTGGGTTTCTTTTAATAACGGGCGCGTTTGAGCCATTGCTGACTGATGTTGCGTGAGGGGCCAGATGACTTGTAGAGCTGAGAAAATTGCTTGATTGACTCCCACTCCATGTACTCTGTGCCCCAACTGCAGGAGATTCATTTGTCTCTTTATAGTCACTGTAACGCCCCCTTAGAGTTTCCCAATAAGCACTAGTCTGGGATGGGGAAAGAGAAAAATAAAATGGGTTTACAGGAGATTTATCTTCATCCATCCTTGAAAAGTCAGTCTTTGCAACTTGTCCTCTGCTGTAAAGTTTTGGAATAGAGTTGTGGTCCCAAATTTGTGAAAAACTTGAGCTTTGGTGACTGCCAGCTTTTTCTGGAGGTGGTTTTCTAATGATCACCGAGTGGGAATCATGATAATTTTCAAATGGGGCTTCTTTCTGAGCAGGAGCGGGCTCATTGTCTTTGAACCGCCATCTCTCTGCGCTTTGCCCTCCGTGCTGGGGAGAGGATCTGCTTGTTAAAAAGCTGCTTGCTGGCCTCTCTGCATCTGTTCTGTGACCTCTCTGCACTTTTATTATTCTCACTCGAGACTGGCTGCTTTCTGGGCTGTTTTGACTGTCACTGTAGATACCTTGTGTAAACTGTAAAGGGTTTGATTGCTGATCAATGATTGATGGAGTCCCTCTATAATTTCCACTCCTCTCAGTTTCATCATCAGTTCCAGTGTGAAGTCCACTTTCTGTTGACAGCAGACCAGTAGAGGTGGGACGATGTTGGCTATATGGGGTGTGACGTTGTCTCCAGGCATCGGACATCGCTCCATTGTGTTTTTGGGTTGCTATGTAACTGGCTGAAAATGAAACAAAACAAATTATGAACGGTTGCTGTTACAGGCAAAAATATTTTACTTGTCATATAGACTAGCAATTGGATGACTGAAAATTCCAGCAGGTGCAAAGCCCATGTTATGTCTTTTTGAAAGAGGACCGATGACCTGTGATTGCCAAAGTTTCACATAATGAGGATATTGTATGTAGGTACAGTAATCCCTTTGGAAGCTCAGGTTTCAGGCTGCTGTAGATTCTCAGTTTCAGGCTGTTTAATAGAGCTCTTGCAATGGGGAACAGGAGCAAATTTTACACTTTGGCAAAGAGGTATTGCTAGAATCTTTGATCTTGTTGAGAATGAGAGATTTAAAACATTTGACTCACAGACAGCTCAGTATATACATTTCAGATATGTACACAGATCAGAAGCTTTGTATATAAGAACTTTGTTAGAAATACAAGATGACTCACATGCGTTTGACTTTTTTTCCCCCCTTAAGTACAACCAACAGAAACACTTTATATCCAGATTTTATTCTGATAATGTTAAGCTTGAATCTGGATAAACTTTAATGGCTGAGAACATCCTGGCGCACTTTTCTCAAATGTAGAATCGACACTGTAGTCTGGGACAAGATTTTGTGATTGCCTTCCAGAATTTCTGTGTGCAGCAGCTATAAAGAATTACAAGAACAGGTACTTCACTGAACGGCCCCAAATGCAGATCCAGCTACTACATTACATTGTTTGTGGGAATGCACAAAAAGTCAAACATTCTCAGCAGCAGTATGTTCAAGTGTTAGTACAGGTCAGCAGGTTTCAGCAAATCCTCTACTATGTCTGCTTGAGAAGGTTTCCGCCACTCTTAAAGGCAAAAAGGATGTGATCCAGTCTCTTTTAATGTTAGCAAGGAAAGCCATGGTGAAGTGGATCGGCGATGATCCTCTATATTTCCATGTGGAAATCTCAGAGGTTGTGAATGTGGAAAAGCTTGGTCACTGTGTCAATGAAAGGCTACTGGAACTTCTGGGAGTTGATTATAATCTGGATTTAAACAGATGACATGGACAACTGGCACATCTTTGGTTTGAAGGACATGGATTAGATTCATATATTACTTATTGTATGAACCACTGTGCAAGTGCAGGGTATTGTCCCATTGTATTACTGATGTCAGATCTTCTCTTGCCTTTTGTGCCAGTTCAGCAGCATCTCATCTATTTGGCATAGTTTGTTTTTTGCTTTCATTTGTTCACTTATCTTTAAAAATGTAATAAAAAGAATTCAGAGAACAACGTTACGCAAACGTTTCACCCTGTGTACCATAAAGGAGAGCTTCACAGGATCTTAAACTGAATACATTTTATACAACCTTAGTTTCATATAGAACCAAACTTGATTTAACTGACATCTCAACGATGACACCCACAGCAAGTTATTTTCTACAGGAGTCTCAGTCACGGTGACCTGTTAAAAATCTTTGCTCTGGAAACAAAGTCAAACATCCACAAGAAGAACAATCTAAACACAACATGACCAAAGCACTGATCACAGCACTGCCAAATTAAAGATGGGAAGCTAAACAGGCTTGTTACTGCAAATGTTTTTCATAATTATTAAATAAATCATGTTTTCTCATTAGGCTGGTAATAAATAAACATTAGCTAAATGCACCGATTCAAATTAAATAAGGACATTGTTTGGCATTTATAGCGTTTGTGTTAGTGAGCTCATCTTTGGCTATAAGCACAAGCCATAATGACCTGCTATTCACCCCTTCTGTTTGCGAGAGGAATCAAATCAGAAGAAAGTTAGTCTGTAGAGGGTGCTCAAACAGTTTCAGAAAGTGGATGAACTCAGCAGCGTGCACCATGGTCCTGTGACCCGTGAGTCATGCAAAACTCCTCTCTGGCATCTTAGATTTAAAAAATGGGTTCAAGCTCCTGACTGTAACATTGTTATGTCATCGTCTTCCCTTATATGATGGAAAATTACTGTTGCTGAAGATGAAATGTTTCTTTTCTTCCCTCACAGCAGATGGCTGCCCCTCCCTGTGCCTGAAAACTCCAACAATCAGATAATTGTTGGAGTTTTTCTCCATTATTGCGGGTTTTTTACCTTTACAATTTAAAGGTACTTGAGGGGACTGTTGTTGTCATTTGGCACTTTATTAAAAAAAATTTTTTTTGAATGAAATTCATCTTCTTAAAATAAATTCCTTATCTAAATGAGCGGGAAACTGTTTGAGACATCCCTGATAAAAGTGAGTTCTGCCATCGTTAACACCATCAGCTTTGTTGAAACAAATGCTATTACTCTCCAGCTAACACATGCACAGCGACACCCCACAACAGCCATTAGGATGAGCATGCTTGTGCTCACCTCTCGCAGCATCTGGGCACACAATAAACAGCACAATGGCTGCACAGATCGGCGCAAACACAAGGAGTCTGGAGAGATAAAAATACACCCAAATGCGCAGTTTCAGTATAAGAAGTGAACTGTCGTCACAAATAATTGCAAGTGCTTTTCAGGTGGTATCTGCATATGCAAAAAACAAACAAACGAAGAAAAAAAAAAAACCACAACAACAAATTACTGTGTGCTGTTTACCTCGGGTGAGGAGCAAAGTTGCCGAACATGATCAGCAACCTTATCCAGGTTTATACGACTGATAAAAGCTGCAGCAGTGCCGTTAGTCGGTATATTTTACTTGAACCATGCAGGGCCTTGCAGCTCTGCTGATGCTTGTCAATCTGATTGGAGGCAATACAGTTCACCTGGCCTCAGGTGACCAACTTCCTGGAGCTATGAGCAAAGGGCTATTTGTTTTTTCAGACTTCACCGAATTTTATGCAAAACATTAATTTTCCTTTTTTTTGTCTACACCCTTTTTTCCTTTGAAAGGGTGTGCATTTCACCTCTAATTTACTTATCAGCATTTAATTATGACAATAATAAATTCAAACTTTGTTTTTTTAATCAAAAGGCAAATCACTAAAAATCTACAGAAAGCTTCAAACTGAGTTTTTTAAAAAATGTTTATTTTTTAAAACATAAATACTTTCATGAAAACAGACAATAAATAATCAAAACAGATACAAATGTACATAATTGGGCCTGAAAAAGGCTGCTTTGGCATAACAGTTTTCTACATTTTCTCTCTCATTTGAGGGCAAAAGCTACACGGTCGTCAAACAAGGAATCAAAACTTTCACAGTGTCCACAAGGTTTCGTCATCATCATCGCCATAAAGTCCATTTTGACACGATTCGTCACTCTTATTGCATTACTCTGGGTATCTAGGGCCATAAGAGACCGCTCAAAACATGTGGCAGGACATCATGGCGAAGGCCCTCAGGTCTTCACTGGTCATAAAATCTCCTGAAAGAAAAAGAGAGCACGTTAGAATGCAATGAACAACTTAATTCAGTGTGAAGTGCTGGGAGCTACAGGAGCTAATAAGATAATGTAACTGTTGCGCTGAGGTTCCCTAAAGTTAAAGGATTTTGTTCAACTTCCGATTTTATGGAATAGAAACACCCATTTAAACCGTATTAAGCTGAAAGTTTCGCATTATCAGGGCGTGTGGCCACTTTGAGTGAGAGAATGATGCTGACCTCTTACAGCAGGTACTGAAGAAAGTGTGATCAATCCAAACTATAATGTGCCTAAGTTTGCATCTCTGTACAGCACTAATCATTTACTTCAAATAAAAGTAAACGATTCATGGTGCAAGCATTTATAGCAGTTTGATTATTCATGTGAACTTTTTTTTTTTAAGATTTCAGAATAAAATCACTAAATTGATATAAACTAAAGATTTTTAGATTATATTTTGACAGTCTTACAGCCTGAACCCTGCTTGGTTTCGCCGATACTTAATCAAGGACAAATCTACCTGTGAAAGTATCATAAACCACAATCAGGGTCTCTCTTACCTTCTCTTCCCTGGTGTCCCTTGCCGCTTATCACATGCCAAACTTTCTTCCAAGACCGCCGGAGTCTCCCGCCTCGGGTGCCCGCGGAAGACTCGCTCTCCTCGGCTGGAGTCTCAGGAGCTGCCGCTTCCTCCTCGTCGCCTTGAACCTGATCGTCCACCTCGGGCTCTCCGAGGAGTCCCGCAGCCATCAGCCGCTCCAGTGCGCTCTCGTCCACCCTCAGCTCGGCTCGGATCTTCCCATGATCGGAGATGGATGTGGTGTGTCGGCACAGCGGGCATACGATCAATCTGCCAGCCTCCAGATGCGCCTCTCCGGGTCCCAGGGGACGGGACAGGGCCAGAAGGCAGCTCTCGCAGAAGCTGTGCTTGCACTGGAGCACCCGGGGACACCGCCGACCCGCGTTGTAGGTCTGGTAACAAACCCCGCACTCGAGTTCCTCTGCGCACATGTCGTTTTCTGACGCAGGCGTTTCTTCCTTTAAGTTTGAATGAACCAGAAGGCGACTCACTCTCAGCTTTTTATTCAAACTGCACCGGGAGAGGCGGGACTTGGACATCCTCCCGGAAACCTAACCTTTCTGATCCAACTAAACACGGCCGATGAGTCACAAGCATCACACGTGATGCAACGATACTGCGCTGACAATGACCCCCTGAGGAGTGATTCCAAAACACACAGACACGCACACTCAGCCACAGTAACACAGTAACAAGTGTGTATCTACATAGTGTATCCACATTAAACATATAGGGTTTGTTTTCATTCCTGAATCACTCCTTATCTCTCACACACTCCTCTATCACTGTGCAGGGCATGACAGGCAGGGGGGCAAGATTCAACAAGTCAGGCTCTGTGTGGACATTTCTAATGGCCCCAGAAAGTTATCTTCAGAGATCAGAGAAATGTCTTTTACATATCAGGCTTTTCCTTCTTATATGCCTCTATACACGACATAACCAAACACACACTTCACCTTCACAAGTGCTCAGCGTGTGTGTGTATATGCGTGGGTGACGTCAGCTCTTCCCTCTCCACAGTAATCCCCCAAACAAAACTCCTCCTATCAGTTAATCCAGCCCTAACTCCTTTCATGGTGATTTCCGCTGCGCCACAGTCTCGGCCAAAAATCACAAACCCAAAACCTCTCCTGTTCTCTCCGTTTGTGTGTTTCCTTGTGTGAGTCTTTTGTTCTTTTTGCGCCTTCCCGCTTTTGCCCTCTGCATTGATTTTACTGTACAGGGTTATGTAATTATGTAAAGCACTAGGCCTCTTTAATCTTAATACTCAAAGGAAAATGGGGTCATATCCCGTGAAGTATTTAGTTTACTTTTTTTTAAAAAAGAGTGTTTGGTTTTTTTTGTGATGTGTATATATGTGAAGCACTTTTCACCTGTTTAACCACAGTCATTATAAGAGACACACAGAACTCATACTGAAATGTTATGACAAATGTTTCAAGTCAACAAACGTAACCAGGAGTGATGCCCACTAATGCAAATACCCAATCAGCCAGCCACATCGCAGTGACTTGATGCATTTAAGATGATCCACTGAAGGTCAAACTGAGCATCAGAATGAAATAAAAGAAAAACTGGTCATAACTTTGAACGTGGTTGTTGTTGGCAGATGAGCAGGTCTGGGTTTTTCAGGAATCTTTGATGTACTGGGATTTTCCCACATAAACAAATGAAAGAGAAAATATCCTGGGGGGTAGGGTTAGCGGCTGCTTTGAGCTCATAGGAAGGAAACAGTAATGCAACTAACCACTCACTACAACCAAGGTATGCAGAAGAGCATCTCTGAACTCACAACATGCTGAACCTATAACCAGAAGAAGCAGAAGACCACACCGAGTGCCACTCCTGTCAGCTAAGAACAGGAAAGTGGTGCTACGGTTCTCTGCTGCAACATTCAGATGGCAGGGTCATAATGTTATTGTAAACAGCATGAATCCACCCTGCTTTGTATCAACAGCTCAGGCTGCTGATGGTTTAATGGCATGGGGCCTGTTTTCTTGGCACACTTTGGGCCCCTTAGTATCAACTGAACATCTGTAAGCACCACAGTCTAACTGAGTATTGTTGCTGATCATGTCCATTCCTTTATGACGAAGCTCAGATCATGGCAAACTGGCTTCTTGAACATGACAATGATTTCACTGTTGTCAAATGACATCCACAGATTACAATCCAGTAGAGCATTTTTTGGATGTGGTGGAACAGATGATGGTAAATGGACTTCTTATACAGCAGTTTTCTACTCTATTTGAGCACTCAAAGTGTTTTATACATCATGCTTCACGCACACATTCATACAAGCACTCTTTCACTATACCCGAGTGGTTTCTATCTAACATTCAAAACTCAGGGTTCAGTGCCTTCCCCAAGGATACTTTGCCATGTAGACTGGAGCAGCTTGGGATCGAACCACCAGCCTTCTGAATGGTAGGCCTGGCCTACCTCCTGATCTACACCCAGACTCACATCATGGATGTGCGGCTGACCAATCTGCAGCAACTGTGTGATGCTGTCATGTGAATATAAAGCAAAATCTCTGAGGCATATTTCCAGCACCATGTTGAATCTGTGACATGAAGAATTAAGGAAAATATAAAGTCAAAATGGGCTCTAACTCAGTACAAGCGACGTGTACCTAATAATGTGAGACATAAAAGTGCACAGAGGTCTTGTTTACGTCTCCTCACTATTGGCTTGCTCATGCCTACCTGAGAAGTAGGGCACGAGTGTCATTGATAACAAGGGCTTTCTGAATCTGGCACAGCCAGCCTTTAAACACAGCATGTGTGATATAAACAAACTACTGCCAGCCTAAAAGAACACAAGGGACAGACTTCAGGTGGATTACATGTCTGTTTCACTGATAGTAAGCTTTCTGTTGACGTTGCTGTTTACACTTCAGTACAAGTTTAAAGTTTTATTTGTCATATACAGGTAACAATGGCACATTACTGCCAGCAATGAAGGTCTTAGGCTCAGTACGCTTTATTCCCAGTAAGCAAAGCTAAGTGAACAGGTACCTTTAAAGTAATATAAAAATAAACTAAACAGTAGGTCAGATCACTTACAGACACTTCACCTGTTTTTCTTATATGGAAGAAATGCGGACAGGAGAATCAATAATCAGGGAAAACACACTTTAAGAACAACAGTTAAGATTTTTAGATAGGATTTTCCTAAAGTTAAAAGTTAAACTGTCTGCTGTGAAAATGCTCCACCTGAGCCGTTGCAGGTTTCTCAGCTGGTCAGCGGGATCTCAGTAATGCTAAATAGAAAGGAACCAGCTGTCAATTAAAAACCAGTGACGGTCTTTGTACGGAGCTTGCATCTCACATGTTTATGTCGCTGTATTAATTAGAAAGGTGT
Source organism: Tylochromis polylepis (assembly GCA_015107715.1). Lineage (NCBI taxonomy): Eukaryota > Metazoa > Chordata > Actinopteri > Cichliformes > Cichlidae > Tylochromis > Tylochromis polylepis. Next base: position 35,462 of record VVHJ01035294.1, read on the forward strand.
AAAAACAATACACCTTCCAAAACAAAACCAAAGTTCCTCTGTATGTGAGGAAACCTCTATGATCTGATGATCAGTTTCTCCATTTGAAGAGCATGAGAAGTGGCCACTGAATGATTCAAGGAGTCTGAAAATGTATCCTACGGTCTTCACAGTCACCAGATCTCAACCCGGCAGAACATCTGTGAGAGATTTTTGATCCATTTGCTCTTCCCCGCCATCATCAACGCTTCAAATGAGGAATCATCTTTTCCAGAAATGACGTTTCATCCCTCTGGTAGAATTCCCAACACTTGAAGCTGTTCTGGTGGCCCAGAACCTTTCTGAAGCACACTATGTTGATTTTTCCTTCAATCTGTCATCTGCCTGTATGACAAATGAAACAGTTTCTAGTTGCTGCTGTTGGAGGTAATAAAACACCCCTCCAAAATCCATCCTATAAGCCATATAAAGCACAAAAAAGCAGCACACATGGGGGACGAGCAGCCCTGCTACTGGCCCAACTTCTGATCACCTGTTAATAATTGACCTGTTTAAAGTTTCAGAGATCATCTCTCCTGCTCTGAGTACAGATTAACTGTTCTTTCCCAGCAGCTTGTGCACTTTTATTACTTGTTTATCTAACAAACACCCACAAGCAACATTTAGTGTTAAAGATAAATGTTTGTATATGATCACCTCTATAACCCTGAACATATTAACAAAAATGCAAGGATGTTTAATAATTACAGCCTAGGCCTTACTTTCTCTTTTAAAACCCCAACATGCTGACTGTGTGGAAGCATAATAACATGATACGCAAGCAGAGTAGTGCAAGTCATGATCAAGCGACCTCAATCTGTCATTTTCTGTCTTTTGTGTCCTGGTTACCTTTACATCACTGAGGGTTTAATTACTGCTCAGCAAGCTACACAGGTGCCTCATGGGGGACCAGACAGGTAAAATCAGGTGAGACTGAGCGAAAACAAAAGGTTGCCAGTCAGCTGAGCTCAGAAATTATAAGCTCACCTGGTCAATGTGCACCGTAATGAGAACAGATCTGTACCAACATGAGAGAAACACCGTGTGCCTGTGAAGAAGAAGGCGCTGGTGTTGTAGGTGGGAAACAAAGTGTCCTTGGATGAAAGGGAAGCGGAGCGCAGTGGGTAAGTGGCTCTCTGATCTGTTTTACAGTTGTGATGATGGAGCACTGCCAGTTACTCTGTGTACAGTCACAGCAGGCCCGCTGGCCTAGAAAAGAGTTCATTTAAGTATGCATAGCTGTCTTCCATAGATCTCTTTCATTCGCTAAAATGCTTAGTTTGGCTCTAAACATCGACTTTCTGTTCTCAGTGCATGAATGTGCTGATGACCTATTGAAGAAAGGCTTTCAGGTTGCCATGGACCGATACAAAGGGGACCCCGTGTGCTAAGCAACAGTCCCCCACTGAGTGTGTGTGGCTTGCCTCGTTGTTGTCCCATGTGAGACACAAATGTAGAAAAGCAAAGCATCAGTAAATCTACACAAATCCACCGTTTCCTTTCAACAAACGTTTTAGACTGTTAGTGGGTCTGACCAAAAGGTCTTACTCCTTAATCCTGTAAGACCGAACCCATCAAAAAAATAGCCAGAAAATTCTGATTTTTTGGAACTGAGATGTTTATTAACCCTTATAACAAAATCCACAGAATGTTTTTTGCTGTATCATGTTGTGTATGATATATTTTTATTATATATTTGTTGTATCATATTTGATACAGTGAGCGTTTTTGGCAACTTTTTGTTAACAACAATGTTAATTTTAGACAACAAAAAAAAGAGTTTTGTCCATAACATTTTGAAATTATGGCAAGTATTGATCATGTTGATGAGATAGAGGTCTCAGAAACTCATGTATCAAATATGATACACAGGGCATTATAGGGTTAAAGTGGATGTATTGTGTACAGTATTTCCTTGTATCTTTTTTATGGTATATACAGTGCTGTGGGAAAGTCTTGACTGTTCCATGATTGCTTTATATTTTGATTCCAAGGAGCCAGACTTCTTGTAATTTTTTAAAGTGGACTTGAGCAGTAGTTCTCCACATTTTCTGAAGGTCATGTTCAGTCCAGTCCTTGTACCTGACCTTTTCCAGAGGATTGGTTTTGTATTAACCACTAAACACTTACCTGTGAACCACTCAAGCCTAAAACACACCTAACTCGTGGGATGAACTATTTTTGTGTCTACACATAACAGAAAACTTAGCAAAGAACCAATTGTTAATACAGCCTGTCACAAAAGACACATATGTTTATTTAGTTAAATCTATGAACATGCCAAAGATAGTTTGACAGACATAAAATGGTATTTTTGTACCAACAAAGTGATTCTCAAAGACCTATCAGCCCAAAGCTTTGCATATTTCAGCATGGTGTGCAATGTGTCCTTAAAAAACATCTGAGGAAACTGGGCAAAAGAAAGAGCAGCTGGCCAAAAAAAACAACTATCTACAGCCGATGAACAATATCTGAAAGCAATGCCCTTAAGAAATAGGAGAAAGTCCAGCAAAGACCTGACACAGGATCTGAGAGATGCATGTGACCCTTCAACTTGTCCGTCTACTTTTCACTGAAGCCTCATCAGAAATGGTCCCAGTGGAAGGGTGGCTGTGAAGAAGCCATTCTTAAGGAAAGGAAAAGAAATGGCTGAGGTATGCCAAATTAGAAAATTTACATTTAAACTGTATTTACTGGTACATCAGCGAGTTTCTGCATCCACCTGTGTAACACGGTGGAGGACAATGTCCTTAAACAAGCCTGGAGGACTACTCCTGACGGCTCCTTAAAAAAAAATGACCGGTGTTTGCCTGTTTTTGCCTTATATTCTTTATTTCCATGTTTTCTACTCTTGGCTCTGTATGATGTCAAAGAGAGGGGTTATCTTTATGTCTGAAGCCACACTCACCTACTGTTCAAACCTTCTGTTTATTACAAACAACCAATCAGAAGAAAGTTGCCTTAAAGTGAGGGTGGCCTTAAAGAGAGAGGAGCTAAAATGGCTTGTTTCAGTCAGAGAAAGAACTGTGGGGTTACACT
>VVHJ01035296.1:13445-23463 GCA_015107715.1 Tylochromis polylepis
GAAAAAAAAAAAATCCCTTCATTTGATATCTCAACTTTAAGACAAGATCAAAACAGTGATGAAAAATAAAGACTTAGTATTACAGAGTAAATATGTCACTACAACATGTGCCTTTGATTTCAAATTGAGCAAGTTTCAAGATTGACTTCCTAGAAGCAGCTCCGGCGCCATCCTGAAAACCATTACAAAACCTCTCGACTTCTTCAATACGTTATCGTACACCCGTGGAGACATTAGGTTAAGGTTCATTTACTTCTTACGTTCTAGAAACGCTAGTTGTAGAGAGGCACCAAAAATAAATAAATGCATAAAACACGTCCCCCCTCCCAAAAAATAAAACAAAACAAAAAAAAGTTGGACAGGTTTTTAGTAAAAAGCTCCATGCCATCTAAAGTGAAGTACACTTTCATATCGTCCACCCATCGAGCAGCACCGAGTCCCCTCACCCAAAAATAACCACCACCATAACAAAAACCGAGTGTGTAGGAAGCACATTGAGAGCCTCGGAGACATCTTTGTTCTGCAAATGAGCAATACTACTGCACGCACACACAAAGTCCTTTAAACACTACACTCATGGCTATACGGGGTTCCCAATATTATTCTGGATGTTCTGGAAGGAAAGCTCCCGGGAAAAGTAAGCCTTTTCCTTCCTTAATCTAATCAAAAAGAGTGTTTACATAAAAGAGAGTTGATAAAGTCAGCTGAAGGCTCTTTTTAGATTTTTTTCTTTTTGTTTTTTTTAAATGTGGCTTTCATCCTTTATGTTTCTCATCTCATTAACATCCTCGGGGTGTGCATGCTTGTCTCTGTTTTCATCTCAGTTTATTAGCAAGAATTTTAACATATCTTCAGGTTTTCTCAAAAAGGGAAAAAAACCAAGAAAAACCAAATCAAGTTGTTATTATGGTGATGGTCATCGATTGGCCAGTTCTCCTCGCCAGGTAGGTTTAAGCTCACCTGGAGGCACTTTGTGTCACGGCCATTTGTCACATATGTGCATATAATCTAATAAGTACACACTGTCTTCGAACACACCTGAGATAGAAGAGAGGCAACAGCGAGGACAGCCTGTACAAAGATTTCATCTCTAATTCTTGAGTGGGACACAAAGATTAACACCAATTATTACTTGAGTGATGCTGAGCAGCATTGTCTCTGCATGTTGTTCATTTTAGCCCTTTAAGTCCCCTCTTCTACTCTAAGCTCAGACTTCCTTGTGCAGAAGTGCTGCCTTCAGGAAAAAACAAAACAAAACAAAACAGAAGAAAGACAGATGGACAGAATCTAAGAACCCACCACCGGCTTTTTAAACCTGTTTTCCCCCACAGAAACAGTTAAGTTAAGCTCAAAGTGTGACTCTTGATTTAGTTTTGCAATGCCAGCACACAAAATCGAGTCATTTGGTGGAGTGCACTGGCCTTCCTCCCTCCTTTTAGTCTGCCAGTCTCTCGCTTTCTTTCCCTCTCTCAAAAACATCTCTTTCTCACAAGGTAGTGATTATTAGAAGCCAAAGCTGAATTGTGTCTGTGTGGACGTCACCTTGGGGGAATAGGTGCCACACAGTTTCTGCCCTGTAGTGAATCCTTCGTACCTGACCTCCGACCCTTTTAGCTCAGTGCTAATTTTCCTCAGTTATCAGCACCCAGCTTAGAGATCCCCTGCCTGAACTCATGCAGCTCGTCTAGCTTTCCATCTAGAACATCCATCAACTTCTTCAGCTCGATCTTCATGTTTCCCTGCTTTTGTCGGCTGTCGTCTATGTCCAGCTGAAGACCCTCTATTCTCCCCTCCAGCTCCTTGTTTCTCGTCTCTGCGGCCTGTGGAAAGATGTCGGGGAAAACCGTTAAAATTTGATGTATCGGAACAGCTGGTTTGTTGTGTGTGTTTGAGCAGAAATGAGCAAGAGCTTTTTCACTTGCAGTGACAAACAAAAGCCTTCCCATGTTACATGTGCAGGTACAGTCACACAAAGAAAGAGATCCACTCACTCCAAGTTAGGACAAAGCAATGGAAAAACATATTTATGTGAAAAACGCATGTTTCCATGTGTGAATGGGGCATGACAGTGAGTCTTTCAGACTAACTGGCAACACAAGTGACACATTAATAATGCTGAAGATAGCAATGAAGGGAGGGATTTAAAATAGGAGTGCTAAAAGGGCGTTGTGCCTGCATGACTATGTTCCAGCTGACTCCTGAAATCCGATCTCCATGAGGGCTGTCATTTTTAAATAGAGGGCAGCCGTAACCACAAACACATGGGTAGAATAGGTAGACTCATTTAAATTTTTAAAAAAAACTTGGCACCAGCAAAGAGAACTTTTACAGCTTTTCTGTCTAAATGGAGTCAGCTTCAGCTTTAAGGCTCCATAGACAGACAAAAAGTATTGGAGAAACCCCATCGTCTATGCCTCTCCTGGGTTTGGATAACTGGTTAGATAAACTTCGGCTTAGGCCATTTTTGTTGTCTTTCATCCAGCTGGCTGTTGCAGAGACAAACCAGGCCGTCAAGCGTTGTAAAGCACAAGAACTTCAGGCATGCCACTGTTGGTTTTATTCATCACTCCATGCACAGATTGAAATGGCAGCACATGCACTGACAGCTTGGACGATAAAAATCCCGATCTGAGTCAGTCAGCACAGGGCGACATGAGCGTCAGTATCAATGCAGCTCATGTCAGACTTGGCACTAACAGGACACACGGTGATCCAAAGAGCCTGGCTCTTGTGGTTCTACAGAAAGTCTGATATTATTCAGCGAGGAGTCAGCTTTGAAGAACAGGTGCTCTTTGTTACAAAGAAGATGTGAGGTTTCTCACAGGACAACCCACACACCTACAGAAATGTTATAAGAGCTGATCATTAAAGCTTTGAGCAGAGCTCTCAAACTACTTCAGCTGTTTTTATAGCAAAAACAGATCAAATCTGCACCAGCAGGAAACTAATAAGCTGTGACAGAGACGTATCTTTGTTCCACAGAGGAGGAAGAAAAAAAAAAAAAAAGAATCCTTTTCAAAGAGGCAATAATCCCCTCTTCATTGTACTGGGGATGGACCTTTATTATTAGATACAGTAACGACGACAATGTGCGTTAGTGAGACACGTGATAGGAATGTTGTGTCACCAGCCCTCAGGCAGAATGATGAATAGCAACTCTTATTGTCTACCTCCATCTGAAAGCGCTGCTTACGCCTCAGAGCCTGAGCGTTAGCTCGCTGTGATGGCCATCGTGTCCTCACGTGTGTGTTAGGTCTAGACAGTTCTCAGCCTGGTCTCTGTACTCGGCAGTAAATCACACCTGGGGGGGGCTTGTGCCGGATGCTTTTGAACGTACCTGCAGTTTTGCAGTGATGCTCTCACACTCCGACATGAGCTGAGGGATTATTTCTGCTTGCTTCCTCAAATTCTCCAGCTCCTGGGAATAAAAAAATGTAAAATTCAGCGATTCAGATGTCAGTCAGGGTCTTAGGAATAGGACCTTTGAAATTTAAAAGAAATCATTCTTAATATAAGGTATGTAAATAGACTGATAAGAACAGCACCCAGATAAAATAGGACATTTAAGCCAGTAATTAACAGTTTGCCAAAAAAAAAAAAAAGTGTGATACCCAGCATTAACCCTGGAACATAATTACAGTCATGATTTTATGTCAGTGTTAATTAAGGTGCACCATCCTCTGTAAATAAGCCAACTATGAAAAATGAAAAAAAGGTTGAAGTGATGCAAAGAAGGCAAAAAGGACATCAAGATCAAGAGATAGCCTTGATCCTGTTTTTCTGCCTCATGATCACGCATCCGTGTCCTCAGGTAAACATCTCAGTTATTGCTCTGAAAACCTCCTCCCTGCTTTAAGCAAAACACTATACGGCTTCACGGCATCTGTTACCGCTTCAAGCACATCTTCGCCAAGTAATAATTGCTCGAGTCTTTGTAGTTACCTGCAGCGGCTTTGTTCTGTTAGTTCACCGCTGGCCAGCATAGGGGTCACCACAGTCAACCCTTAATAATTCATAGGCACATTTTTAAATTTGAGGAGATGAGGATGTGGATTTCTAGACGGGGAGGGGGTGAGTCACTGTGCAGATGAGCCTCTGTGGGCCGCCTGCTGCAGCAATGTTGTGCACACAAGGAGACTTTCTCTGCAGACCCCATGGTCGGTGTTCACAGCGTTATGGAGGATACACAAGAAAGGCAAAGCCGGAGCTCCCAAAGGACGCCGTTCTTTGCTCATCTTTAAAATTCAGCTCCAGCTCTTTGAACTACTTCCCTTCCTCTTGTTGTGTAAAATATATACCGCCTTCGAAGGAATGATTTATACGTTCTATTAATACTCTGGCTGCCATGTGGTAAACTAGAATATCCCAGACACTCTTTACCTCAGGCGATCTGAATGGGACTTTACACGGTAAAGCTGTTATTGCCACTGAATTGAAAGAGAGGGCATTGAAGATATATTGCACTACATGAGACAGATGCACAGATGACCCCAAACCATAAGCATATGTAAGAACAACTACAAGGTATATAAAAAGGTATACATATCCTACTTATGGTTTTTACACATGGCTGACTGCGTCTCCCTTTCTTGGCGCTGACAGGGAGACACAGTCACTGCTGAAAAGGGCAGCAAGACTCTCACAGATTGGCAGAAGTCAGGCCTAATTTGTCTGCGGTCAGAAAACGGCATTTAACCAGCAATAAGCAAAGGTTAAAATGCCACATGGTCACACAGAGTTCATCCTCATTAGAAAGAACAGTGCCATTAGGCTGCGCTGAGCCAACAGTCAGCTAGTTTGGATTATGGATGATTAATGTAGGAGACACAAGGTGATTTCTTCCTGCTTTGACTCGAGTGGATTAATTTTTAATTTTTTAACAGTACAAAAAAAACAAAACAAAAGTTTGACCGATCAATTGAGACAAAGGGGCAATATAAAGAGCTGTCTGGGATTAAAAGAAAAAAGAAAAAAAGAAAAAAGGATCAATCCACACAAAACCCAAAGTCCCACAGCACAATCTAACATTTCCTATTGAAGCCTAATCACTTCCTCTGGGAAAAAAGTGGCACTCGAACTAGTTTGTTTTACAAACTCTCGCAGACTTCGCAGCTCTGCAGACTGACCATTGTGATGCAAGTCTCACCTGCTCCTTGTCCTGTAGCTCAGCCTCTAGCTCCTTTACCCTCACAGTCAGCTGGGCATTTTTCTGCCTCTCCTGATTGGCTTCATTGCACTGGGCTTCTAGTTCAGCAATCTGAAACGCAGAATGGGGAAAAGAAAAGAAAAAGTTAAAAGAAAAATTATGCTGTTTTTTTTAACTGATCAGATTTTTTTTTAAAAACATATTCCTCCTCGTTAAGCGGAAGCCTGGAGTTGCTGTACAGTATAATAGCAATTTGAAAATTGATACCAACAATTAAAAAAAAGAAAAGGGTTGGAGAATAATATTGTTACCACACCAGCCCAGCTGCAGAAACAACCCACATTGATTATGAAACTAAAATGATTCTATTTTTAGCAGACTGAGACTCTGCAGGCAACACAGAAGCTAATGAAATGTACAGTACCTACAGTGTTTTGCTCTGTACAGATTTTGACCAAACCCGTGGCAGAGAAATCTAACTGTGTGTGCAGTTTGGGATAGAGTTTTCTTCTTTTAAAGCAGTGGTTTATCTAACCTGTCACTTTTTCCTCGATCAGTGGGCTTGTCTACATTATTCAGCTTACCCGTAGGAGTGCATGAGTGTATTACCTTTTTCCTGAGCGTATCACTCTCCTCCTTGCAGGCACTAAGCTGTTTCTTCCAGCTCTCTACATTAGCTGAAGACTCCTGCAGTGCATCCACCAGCCTGGCATTATTTTCTCTTAAAGTCTGAAGCTCTGTTTCCCACTTCTTGGCGTTGGTGTTGCTGTCAGACAGGAGCGACAGAAAGAGATCCAGCAGGAGAGTTATTAATGGAAGTAAAATTTCAACCACTCCGTTTCGAAAAGCTTGTGAGTGCCAACACGACACATATTTCTACAAACTCCTTCCAGACACATCTATTTAATTAGTACTGCTCCACATTACACTGTCGAGAAATGTTTAGACCACAATTTAAAAAAACAAAACAAAAACACAACAACAACAGCAAAAAGAAAAGAAAGCTAGAAGTGGGGAAAATTCCCCCAAAAATCCAACGAGCTATTGCACCAGCATGTGATTTGTTATCCTTTCATATTACAGGGAGTGTATTTCTGTCTTATCAATAGGGATGGAGAGATATGTGACGTATATTTAGTATGCATCACTGTTCCCACTTCCTTATGCATGGCTGGGTTGAAGTGTTTTGCTCTATCATCAAATGTGGACAGACTGGCATCGCAGCATTCTGCAGTCCTCTGCTGTTTCACTGCTGTGACACTCTCCAACAAAAACAAAATCCAACAGTTCTGTGAATGCACGAGAAAATGCCCACAGAAAGACAATTTTACATCCGGAAGCTGGAGATATTTTGATGCTTTCATGTGAAGTGAAGCGCTTCCTTCAGCAACTGTTTCATATCAGTGTTGTATTAAATTCTCAGTTATGACTTTTTGATTTTGGAGGTTTGTAATTCTCCAATAGTTTCCCAGGATATTTCCTGGAAAAAGCTCTGCAATCAAAATTTGGACTTTATTAGTTCACCAAAGAATTTTAATAAATGAACTGGTCAAGATAACCCCAAATGATTCTTTAAATGTACGAAGGGAGCACTGTAGAGTGGCATTTATGCAGTGTGGATGTGGTTTTCAGCCGGTGGTTTGAAAAAAAAACAACAACAACAAAAAGAAAAGAAAAAAAACAACAACAACACTAAAAAGAAACAAAATAAAAGGTCTGAAAAAATAATCCCAGGGCATGCATTTCCTTTAATTCTTTATAATCATTTTATAGCGTCACCTCAAAGATTCAGTATAAATACATACAGTTGTTGTAAAGCAGATATATATGCCAAGAACGCACCGCTATAGCTCAGCTGGTTAAGCAGGTTAAGCAGGAAAGGCTGTAGTGACCTCCATGTAATTAGTACCAACTTGCAGTGACTTTTTCATCTTTGTCACTTCCTTTCTATGGAAATTAATGAGAACTACAAGATCTGTAAAATGAAGCATTATCCACACCGCTCATACAAATGTTAATGTAGTTGTTTTTTTTTTTGTTTTTTTTTTTAGGGGTCTGTTGCTGCCAGTGAAAACTTGCAATCCCCTCCACTCTACCCTCTCATCTGGATCAAATAAATCCATTATGATATGGGATATTATTTTATTTATTTTTTTCCAATTTCCTCACTGTGGTTTTAATTGACTCAGAGGCCCCGGGGTCATTTTAATCCCATCTGGAATCACATCTGGCGTTTCATGCAATTACCAATTTGTACACTCTGCATCTGGATTATAAAGGCCAAATAACCAAACGGTGGAGTGGAGCAGCATCACTCTTTAGATTATATGGTTTCTGAGCCCTTTTGGAGTCATTACTGCTTCAAGTAACAGCAATAAAATAAAGAGAGAACATACGAGCACAGTTTAGTGCAGAGACAATCAGAACACAGTGAAAAATAAGCATGAGTGTGATCAGGAGCTGATACGATCTGCACTGGGTTGACACACTTGCATGCTTGTAATAGTGTATATGTATAATATAATACATTTTGAGCAAGCTTTTCAATTGGATGAGCGTCATGCCATAATTATGCAGTACATGTCTCACTGAAGTATGTCCAGTCTGCTTATTTTACATTCAAACAGGCAGATTTCAAACACCTGTGTGGTTTCTGTTTGATGCCACAGGAAGAGTTCATACAGCACTTACATCAGCAGCAACAGCTGCAGGCAAAGCAGTGTGTGGATTTTTATTACTTTTTATTTATTTGGTTGTGATGAGACAGTTGCAGAGAAGTAAAACCAGTTATAAAGTATGCGTTTTAGTTGGTTTGCATCATCACACAGTATGAAAGTTCTTGTTTGAACCAGCTGTTCCCATTTAGATTTTTCTATTTTTATTATTTTTTTCAAAAACTGAAAAAAAAAAAATTGTTGGAAATTGTTTTCATTTGGTGAATAAAAATTTAAATATGAGCGCTTTGATGCAGCCCTATACTTCAATCTTGAGATTGATATTTAGTAGATTTAAAACAGGATTTAATCACATATGACTTTCACATTAAAGCGGTTCTTCTGATGAAATAAAATCTTACCTCTGCTCTACTGCACTCTTGAGACGTTCATTCTCACTCTGTAGGAGAGCAGCCTCCGGACCGACATGAGAGATTTTCTCATCATCTGTGCCATTAATGCTGGATGCCTGGTTGGTTGAGGGTGTATCACGTCCAGACTCTGACTGAGAAATCAAGGGAAACTTGTGTTTCAAAGCAAGTTTTAAGGAGGCCTGTGGTTAACATGCAGCCATCTAAAAAGGTCTCATGGGTTAAAAGACAGAAATCTGTCTCAGAAATCCTGCTCTCATTCTGAAAAAGGGCCCTAGGCTTCTTTTGGCAAAACACCCTGAAGACGTCAGCTATGACAGCGAAGGGTTGAGGGTAAATGCTTGCCAGTATCTATCATGTCATATGGGCCAGAAGCTTTGTGTGCTTCAGGGCTGATCCTTAGCACCTGGAGCCAGGGCGAGTAGAAAGCAGGCATGTTAGTTGTGGGTGACTGTGGGATGAACCACTAACATAACGATAGCATTTCAGATTTGAATCATTTATGTAGATCTGAGCAAATTTACTGTTACTGTTTATAGTTTCCTTATCCTCTGAGTTACTGTTGTGCCTGCAAGGTAGTAAGGATGATCTTTGACCTCTTATTCATGACAGCTCACGCTATTCCACGATTGAGTTCTGTTGTAATATTTAAACACAAGATTCATTAATATTTAAACATATTTACATACTTAATTAGGCCAGAAGCCATTTCTAAACACAGAAAGTGCATCATTTGGTGTTTGTGAAATCATTTCTCATTTTCTCTGTGGCCCTGTAAACTTTCTGGAAGCCAACACACTGACTGTAGATGAAACAGGTGGAAAGCCAAGGAGATGAAATGATTCAGACAGCACAGAGATATTATTTACCTGGGAGTGATTACTCAGCGTCTCCACCTTCTCTTGAGATTTGTCCCTTGCTAGCTTAGCCTGTTCTTTTACCTCCTGGAACTTCTCAGCAAACTGAAAGTACAAGAAGAGACGTCAGGAAGCTGTGGTTATTAGTGGCAAGGCGAGGTTCATTTTTAAACATCACCTAAGGATGGTGAGGATTCACAATACCCTTAAATATATATCTGACGAAAGGGGAAATGAGCCGTCCATCAGCTTTATGAAGGCTTTACTACAAAAACCTCTCACCTTTGTGAGCTGCTGCTCTGAAGCGAAGCCCAGTCCAAATACGGTGTTGGCCCTGCTGTCGGCCCACTGGCCAAACTTCTGTGATGTCTTGGTGAACGTCATGTTGGGTGTGATTGTGCTGTTGATGATCACCTGTTGGGAAATAACACATGGATTTTCTAAGCCTATAAGAGACCATGCTGTTATCAATACAGAGTACAGTTAGAGTCATGTGTAATCTCCCAGCATAGTTCTCAGGTTTTTCTGACAATCCTCATAAAAATAACTGATGTTGGATTTCAGCAGTACAGAGTCTGGAAAATTGTGCGTCTCATTCAGCCAAGACAAATTACAGAAGCTGTTCCAGCAGCTGCATTCACATAATAAATAGGCCCACCAATTTAATAAAGGACAATCCTCTATTGTAGCTCCATTCACACCAGACTACATCTGTAATGTGCTGACGGCTGTATGCCAGTGCCCACACATGGCATATTGTACTGTTTTTTTGTTTAGTTTAGTTTAGTTTTTTAAAGTGATCCAATCGTATAAAAAGCAGATTTATAATCATGTCTCTGAAATATAAAGCAGTTCACACACACACACACACACACACACACACACACACACACACACACACACACACACACACACAAAATACCTTTGTAT
>VVHJ01035296.1:26561-39876 GCA_015107715.1 Tylochromis polylepis
AAAGCAACGTCAAACTATTCCATTATTTTCTGTCATCTTGAATACCTCTCATTGCTGTTTCATACTATATATTAATAAAGAAAAACACTGAGACTAATTAAACTACATACCTGTAACTAGATACCTACTGAAGTAAAAGTATCTGCAGAGAAAGGCACAGACATTGCATTTACAGTATCATCTGTAATGTAACATAAGGGCTACAGAGTTACCCCCACAGGACCTGTGACTGTATGTTGGCACGCATGTGTAAACGACCCAGTGAGCAAGCCAATGAGAGAGTGGGAGGGTGTGACGGAGGAAAGGGAGGGGGTGCGGAGTGACGCTGGCAGCTGTGTGGATGGCGAGCTGGGCTGTGGATCAAGTGGCACAGGAGGCACAGAGTGAAGCTCGGCAAGCTAATGGCCTGAGGGTCAGCTAGAAACTCAGAGACAGCCAGGAGGTTATAAAGGAAAGCTTCCTTGGCCGATTAGGTGTCTGCAGAGTGTACAGAATCTGCAGAGTCAGTGTGTAGGATAGGAGATGTAGAACATGAGAGATCAGTTGTCAAGCATCAAATACCAGACGACTTTGTCATGGTTGGAAAGAAAAAAGAAAAAAAAATCCCACTGAAGTTATCTACTGATAATTAGGATGAACAGGAAGGAATCTTTTTTTTTGTTAAAGGACACACACAAAATAAATAAATAAAATCTGAATTATGGTGACAAACGGGCAGCGAGGATAGTCATGATGAACTGAAACACAGCCAATGAAAGGCAAGATGAAGTCTGCCATGTCCTGTCATTTAACCAGAAAGCAAAGTGGAAAAATTGCGATTGCTCATCAGGCAGAGGTGTGATGCAGATGAAGAAATGTTCAGTATTTCTGCATGTCTGCCAACTGCTTTAATGTCCTGATGCATTTCATCTGACCATATATTAAGAACTGCAAAAAACACACTGTTCCTTGGTGGCGATGACGCAAGTGTCATTACTTAACACCACTTTTAACTCAACTTAGCATAACGTTTTGTTTTGTTTTTACAGTTTTTGTGGGCATTTTATTTGTTTTGTACATCTGCTGTCGTTCATTGACCTGTTCTAGCAGCAAGTTGAATTTAACAGCCCGCTAGTTCAACATACCGAGTGTAGCGAAAGCGAAGTCCTTCACAAGGTCTTTGCAGACCTATAAATCCAGGTATTGCCAGAATAGATGGTGTATTTGTACCTTGAGTCACAATAAATACAACATTTCTGTGTATTTATGCTTCAAGTCTGGACAGTCGTCCGATGAAGTGCAGCTTTTTCATTGGCAAAAGTTCAAATACGTGCTCTTAGATTTATTTATTTATTATATTTCCTGTCCTCGTTTGTTTCCCCTGTTGAAAGAGTCACTGATCTGCAGCGTTGTTTACAATACAGAATTTGCTGATGCTGGGGCTTCACACTATAAAAAGGTTGGTGCGACTGTGCCATAATCCTAATGGATAATTGTGTTGGGACTGATAACAGCCCAGTGCATTCTCTCTGATGACAGCTGGGCATACAACACAATATCCAATCGACTAGCTTGACGTACCAGACACTGAAAGGTGGAGTGTGCATGAGCCCTAGATCCCCAGATTTAAGGGTTTTGGGGTTTTTTGTGTTTTGTTCTTGGATGAAAAAGAAACTTTATGGCTCACAGCTTAAAACAAACAACAACAACAAAAAGTACAATAAAGTAAATACTTATTCTTGCAACGCCTTTGATACAAACTATGCTGTTTAGGCAACACCAAAACAACTTTAAAAAGAATGAATAAATCTGATCATCTGGTTTATCTTCCAGCACATTTAACCCTTATGTTTCAACTTTTACAAACAATATGTCACTGGTGGCACTGCACCTAGAATACTTGGCACTTAATAAAATAAGTATTTTAGAACCTTCAGGTTTTGGACATTTCTTTTTTACTCCTTTTTTCCCCCCTGGTATGGCCAAAGCAGCTGAATGCCAACATTTCCCAGCACATTAATGAGCCCTGGCTAGGTAGCAGAAATCTGGCCCACAAAGCATACTTTTGCTCTTGCTTTAATTTTAAATATTTGTTTGACAGTTTTGTATTTGACATTCAGAAGTGACGATTGACAGGAAAAGCAAAGAGAAAGGGTATGCCATGCAACAAAGATTCCCCTGGCTTAACAGACATTGTAATAAGCTCCTAAAAGCAGACAAAGTGAATGAATACAATGAAATGACTAAATTACACAAGGTGTGAAACAGTCAAAAAAATAGTCCCTAAAATATGCATTTGATGAATAAAAAGCTCATTTGATTGTCTTTTAGCTTACAAGCCGCTGGCTGTGGCAAAAAAAAAAAAAAGAAAGAAAGAAAGAAAAAAAGATAGTTAATGAAATGTCAGAAAGATATACCTAAAAAGAGCTGAGTGTTTTAGGCATTACCTCACAAAATTATCATACTGAGAATTATTTATAAAGTACAGCAAGATGTGTCCTCACTGTGTTGTCACAGCGCTTGGTACATCGCCGCATGAGAAGCACGGTGCAGGCTGAGCGACAAGTCAAAAGTGCTGATATGCTCCTCTACTTGCCATATCATCATCAGCCAGTTGCCCAGCCATCATAGGTGGATGAATACAAGCTGACGGTCTGTCATAGTTTGGTCTGTGCTGTTGCACGCACTATATTCTTCTAGACAGACCTGTCTCCCTTGCAGCAACTGTGCAAACAAGAAACTATATTTAACATCTACTTGACGTGACTCAACGTTTCTTCGCTTCTGGTTACTTTGCTCATATCGACATCACTTTGACTCACTTAAATTAAATGGATAGGAGGATAAAATTAAAATCAGCAGGAGTCTGCTCCTTTTAAATTGAGATAACATTTGAGAAATTCCTTTTCCTATACCTCACGTACAGCGGTTCCCTGCAGAGATTTTATGACACATAATGTTCTGTTAAGGTTACAGAGGAGGGAGGAGGAGGAAAACAACAAAGATGACAGGAGAGGGAGAGAAGAGAGAGAGCACTCATGGCCTTGAGGAAATAGAGGACAAAATATTGATGCTTTTAGACATGAATAAATAATAGTCCCATTATCTTTCTCACAAATGAAACAGACATGAAGTAGTAGATACAGTTTATCTTTAGTAATCTATTGTCAGTTGTTGTCATCCCTGCAGATCCATAAGTGCTGGCTGATGACATAACACATTAAAGTCTTGCCTCTGTAGCTGTAGGAAGAAAGATTTGAAAGCTTTGAAGCTAGCAGAGCTTGACTCAACAATGCTGGAGAAGAGAACCAATGCTTCTTTTACTTAAAATTGTGCTGTAAGGCTTAAACTGCCCAGAAAAGTGAGTTAAAATTCTAAGAATGAACACGAGCTCGTTACAGTAGAGCCAAATGGTAAAAAAACAAAAACAAACAAACAAACAACAACAACAAAAAACCCCACACATGCTTTGCACTTGTTTGTTACTTTTAAGAAGACAGCAGGACATGCTTGCTGTGCAAAAAACTCAACACCGATATGCCGGCTTCCTGTGAGAGAGTCACTCTCTGCTGCTAGTAATCTTAACTCTTTAATCCTTTCACCGAAATATTGAAGTGAAACTATTAGACCATCAATCAATCCAAACATCTGTCAACACATCCACCCTAAAGTGGCTCTGCAGGTAAACTGTGTGATTTAAGACTCTGAAATGTGGTTGCCTAACAGTGTCAACAGAGGAATATTGCTGTCCTCAGGCTCCCCTAGCTTTCCACACAGACAGAAAACCGATCGCCATGGAAACGCATAATGTACTTTTTCAGTAAGCAGAGAAAGACTGTGTGAATATGGGATGTAGACAAATTCAAGTGGTGTCCATCATCACTTGTATTATTTCATCTCAGCACCATGCTCACAACTACAAGAAAATCACTATAACACAAGCAAAAGTTCACACTTTTCCCCCTGCAGTGTGGCCAGTTTTTAAAACTCTACCACCCTCCAAGTATGACGACTGTTGGCTTTTTGTTGATGACATGAAATTACAGATAATTGAGTTTAATTGTGACTCAACAGGTCGGCAGCTCTTTGATACTCTTGTTAATTTATTAGATGGGAAGCTTGCTAATATGATACAGTCTCTGATTTCAACTTACATGGCAGTTATTCAAGTTAATGTTATGATGTACACATATTTGTTTTGCAAAGCTCCATGTCAGGCAACAGTTTAACTAGACAGCAGATCTGAAGTAAGAACAGAAATCATCAGTGTGTCCCATATTCATATTTTTATGTGCCGTATGTGCTTTTAAATACATTATATAGATGGACACAGCTGGGAAAGCAAAAATGCAGAGCTCACACTTTTTTCCCCCCTCCCTTAATTGGACAGTCAACACTAGCATTTTTATTTTATTAACTGTAACACTGTATTAATTTTAAAAATATTTTATTAGATGTATGTTTATACAGTGAATGGGAAGTATAACAGTAGGTAATTCTGAATTTTAAGGTCTCCAGTTAACATTCCTATAACAAGTATACACAGTTTAAACTGTAGCAGTACCAAATGCAGCAACAGTATAGAAAGTCAGTTTTGATGTAGTCTATTTATTATATTTAAACTACAGCCAACCTCAATGACCTCAATTCCACAGGGTCAAAAGTAACTGGACAAACTAAAATAATTTTAAATAAAAGTCTTTAACACAGTGATGAAAATCCTTTGCAGTCAATGATTGCCTGAAGTCTAGAACCCATGGTCGTCACCACATGCTGTGTTTTCTCCCTTTAGTGCTCTGCCAGGCCTCGACTCTCACTTGTTTGTGGGGCTCTCTGCCTTCAGTTTTGTCTTCAGTAACTGCAAAGTGTGCTCTGATGGTTTGAGATCAGGTGACCAACATGCACATTGAAAAATATCCACTTTCTTTCCCTTGAGAAACTCTTGGGTTGCTTTCACTGTATGCTTTGGGCCATTATCCATGTGCACTGTGAAGCACTGTGGGATCAGTTTTGATCTGAGCAGAGAGTATAGCCATGTACACTACAGAGTTCATCCTGATACTTCTATCAGCAGTCAGATAATTAATAAACACTGCTGAACCAGTTCCACTGGCAGCCATACATGCCCATACTATAACAGTGTGAAGTGTTATGCTTCAGATTGTGTTTCTCTTCTTACCTCATAGATTTCCCTTCCTATCATTCAGGTACGGGTTAAACGTGTTTTCATCTGTCTAAAGATTTTATTTCAGAATTATGCCAACTCGTTTAGAGATCTTCCAGCGAGGTCTAATCTGGCTTCTTTCAGTTGCATCAGCAACTCTCACATAGACAGTTCCAGTGAACTGAATGCAAGTTCAACACTTGAATCAACTCCAGAATGCTTAATTTGTCATGGAATAAATGGCGAACAAGCCTGACAAGATATGAAACAACTTGTCAGTCAACTGTTACTTTTGAACCTCTGAAAATGGGGGACTGTGCATAAAATGGCTCTAATTACTGTCCTGAGGGCAGTTATTGATATTGTTACACAAAGATACAGAATATGCACACACATACCTTGGATCCATCCACGCTGATAATGCGGTAGCTGTTACGCGTGCTGTCATAGAAATAGGAGACAGTGACAGCCTGCTTGCTGGCAGGAACCCAGTTCTTCTTGGTAGTTGGGTCGATTTGGAAGACATGGGCCCTGGTGGTGTAGATCGGCTGCTCCCTGAAGAGCAGAAGACAGAGCAGAGGGACGATATTAGAGGGGGATCGAGATAAGACACAACATATAACTACAGCTCAAGACAACATCCACTGATAAATGAGCTCTCTCTCTCTCACACTCACACACACACACACACACACACACACACACACACACACACACACACACACACAGCGTGAATAAAATCTTTATCGCATAAAGTCTCCAGAGACCGTGTGCTTTGTGCTCAGAAATGCAGAGTCCTGAGAGTGTTAGTGTGGACAGGCAGGTGATAATGTAACACAAACCCTAAATTCTCATGGCAACCCAAAGCCATTAGCACATTAACACCCCCTTCCCTCTCATAGGTGTCAGTAACACACTAGATGTTTGGACTGTGCACTTTAGTGTGTTTAGAGGAAGATTTTTCTTGTGCACCAGTCAGATAATTGACTTTTCTCACACCAGCTGCCTACTACTAGATGCAATGTTAATCTAACCAAGTGATCACATTGTCAAAACAGAAGTTTTACACTAATCATGCACTGTGCTAATGGCAACATGTCACTCTGATAATGCACATAATGCTTGCCCATTTTCTTAGTATGTTATTATCATGTCACATTTGCAATTACCCACATCCAAAAGCAGTTTTTGTTTTGTTGAACAGTTTATATATTGCACAGCACAAAGCACTGAATTAAATATCAGTTGGATTATTTCCTAAATATGATTTTGCATACATTTGCCATCATCATGAGTCATCTTTTATATTCAAAGATAACTGCTTTGTATTACTTCGCTTAGCTCGAATGGTAGCACATTGTCCATAAAACACCGATATTAAACCTGTAATAAAACTAATGGGGATTCTCGGGATTTATCAGCAAACGATTGTACTGGGAAACATCGGTAAAATGGATTCCACTCATCACGGGAATTATAAGTAGATAAAAGCTCTGCTGAGCCCGTCTCTGACTCATCTCAGTGTCCACTTTTAGAAAGTATTCACAAGCTGATTCAAGTTAAGCTTTTGTCCAGCCCAGTTTTACTGCCACGTCTCTGTCATTATACTCAAGCAGTTCTCTCTCCATTTTCAATCTCTTACAGGCTCATTATAGTTTAATCATTTTAAAGTGAAAAGCTGAAACCACACTCGACTTAAAAAAAAGGTATAAAACCAAAGTCAGCAATAAATGTGATGGAGAAAAGTTCAAAATCATGTCATCTATCCATGAGAGTGAAGTAATCTGCCTCTCAGCCATGAGCTGCTCACCGCCCTTGTGATTCAGAAGAGCATCAGCACAAGGATGTAGGAGCAGGATCAAGGCGCCTGTTAAACTTGAATGACCGCAGACTAAATACAAAGTGCAAATGCTCCTCCTCTCAGTGACATCCACAGACACACCTTTATGATTCCGATGACAGTCCTGCTATTACCTTGAAACACGCCTATATAAACACATACCATAGCCTGACTCAGTAAGACAAGAAGAGGATTTTCAGCTTTCAACCGAAGAGAAAAAAACAAATCCTAACCTTTTGGAAATAATTTAAACCCCATTCTGAAATAAAAACAGTACAAAGAAAACACATGAAATGAAACCAAGATTATTATATGAAAAAAAAAAATGCATGCATTGCAATGTATGCATTTCAGAAAAACTGGAACAGAGCTGACAAAAGGCTGGAGAAGTTGTGAGATACTTTCAAAGAAAAAAAAACAAACAAAAAAATTTTTTTTATTTATTTTTTTAATGTGTACTCTATAAAAAAAACAAAAACAAAACTAACTTCTATTTGTAGATTGTGAAAAATCAGAAACTGTCATTTAAATGTTCATGTATTACTTAATTTTTTGGTGTAATATGAATGACCCTGAGGTTTTTAATCAGTAGGAAAAGCTGTAAAAATTTAAAAAATTAAAAGCCAGTTAAAAGTCCAAAATGTATGCCCTTTTTCACATTTTCCAAAGCCGTCCCGTGGGCCGGATTGGAGTTTTTGGCAGGCCAATTCTGGGCCCCAGGCCGCATGTTTGACACTCCCCGATTTAAAGAATGCAGAGAAAACCAACACTGAATGATCTTCAGGTGGAACTGCATTAAAATAGACATGATTCTGTAAATCAATTAAATTAATGGGAACAGCTTACATGTACATACTTTCTACAACTTTCTACACAAGGTAACAAGTATGCGACTTATGTGAGAAAATTAACACTACTCATTTTTTCTAATAAGTAAAGAGATACATGCTTCATGAAGTCATGAAGTCAAGAAGGAGGCCATATGGATGGTCTTTTTCAAGCCATTGTGATAGATGGGTTCAGTAAAAAGAACACATCGGTATCTACTACACTGTTACACATTTTCAAAGATTGTGGTTAAAAAATAAATAAATAAAATAAAATAAAATAAAATAAAATAGTCGCCCTTCTCTTTAATGATAGTGCTTTAAAAGGACTGGACTCAGGAGGGTTAGAATTTCCACTGGAGGTTCTCATTTCAGAAGGCAAGCGCAGGTGGTTGAAATGCTCCTCTATAATGTTCCAAGAGTGAGGAATATATTAGTAACTTGTTCTAAGCACATACTGATCATTTTGTTATCCTTTCTTTCATTCCAAGGGCCCTCCAACCACACCTGACACCAAAAGTGCTTAAAATGTCAAAGGCATCATGAAAAGTTTACCCTCACAGAGGAGTGAAATGCAATGAACGGTGCAAACATGCATAACACACTCCTGAACAATCCTTCCTCAAAGGCTTCCAACACATTGCACATGGTTATAGACACAGAAAGTGACATAAGTAGTTGTGTCAAGAAGAGAAAAAAAAAGCCTCTGGGAAAAAACAAAAACAAATCTACAACTGATCATTAGTTGTATGAAATGGGTGTTCTTGTGACTGTCGCTTTAGGAAAATAAAGAAAATGTTGGCTGCAGCCCCCCCTCAGAGCTGACATCGGGGAGTAAGTGGGCTTTCACATGCTGTTCAGCCATCTGAAGAGCACTTCAGTGGAAGCATATTGATGCCTTGAGTAGTGAGCCACAGTACAAGCACAGTACAGTGCAATTCGTTCCCACGTTCCTGGAAAATAGGGAGAACAAAATGTTTGCTGGTATATAAGCTATATGTATTTTGTTGCAGTCCATAGTTGTGTCGGACCCACATATTTATACAAGCCCATACTGTAGATTCTAGTATTTCATTTTAGATTTCACCTTCAAGGTAAGAGAAGGTAAGGTAAGGCAAGAGCTAGCTAAAATGCACAAAACACTGCACTCTAATGAATGCAACAATATTAAAAGAAATTTTGATGCTGAAAACAGTGATGTATGAACAGCCATCAAGGATGATCTGTTATGTTATGTCACATCTTAAGCCAACATCAAACTCCAGGGCAGAAAAATTAAGTAGTCATTTCCTCAAATGGTTACTTAAGGATACCTCTAAAAGCCACGCCACCCCCACAGAATCCCAGGTTAAATTACTCAACTTTACAGCCGAAACATGCGTCTCTTCAGGCCGTCCTTTCTTTTTTTTTTTTTCCCTTCTCCTGTCTCTATAGCAAATCCACCTGTTTGTGACCACTGCACAGGGTGAATTAAAAAAAAAAAAACTAATTAAAAAAAAACATCAGTTTAAATCGTGTTGAGGCTTCTTGGGACTGGCAGCATTGAGTCACAGGTGGATTTCTCTTAATCAGTATCAGGTAGTAAAGACACCAAGGAGTCAGCTGTTGAGTTTTTCTGGTTAGTAGATTTTATATCTTGTTATTTGCTAGCTTAAATTACCATCTCCTCTTAATATCACAATGAGTAGAGTTGAATCCAGCAAACCAGTCTAGCCAGCACTAGCATTAGCTCACCCAAACACAGTCATGGCTAGTTTGGAAAAAATATTATCAAAATGCTACTGTTTCCATTTCCATCTTAAAAGCATCTATAAGTATCATTCTGTCCTCTGATAATTAGTGATGATTTTATTCTCTGTAAAATCCCAAATGTGCTTCTAAAACATTGTTTACATATCACTTATCTGCCTCCATAAAATCTTATCACTTTGACATTTATGGCACTTTTCTACTCTTAACTGAGCATCAAAGCACTTTTTATTACAAGTTGCATTCACCCAATCACACGTTCATTCAGGACTTTGTGAATGCTAGATAATCTTATGGATGCATCGGGGGAAACTTTATGTTCAATATCTTGCCCAAACCAAACTGGAGCAAACCACCACAGCAACAGAACCACACAATTTTTTCTACTGCATCATTTTCTGTGTTATAACCTTCTTTTTTTTTTACCGTTTTATTACATCTATTTTCTTGGGCTGGTATCTTCCTTCGACAAAATGCCTGAAACATATGTAACAGTGCTGAGCTAGATACATTGGTACAGCTGCTGTAATGTGATGCCAACAAATTTATTTTGCACATTTTAAGCACGGGGACGTGCTTAGGAAAATTAATCAAAATCAAAATCATCTGAGAGTATATTTTAAAAAATTTTTTTTGCATGCTGAGAAGCGTACACATGTTTCATTAACAGGGTACAGATGGTCCCTTTGTTGTTGCAAAGCTTCACTGCAAGGGGCAAAGTGACATGTCTTGTGGACCTTCAGTACAGAAATGCTTTAATGCACTGTTATGAGTTGCCAGTGAAAATAATGTCAGACAGACAAGCAGACAAGCACAAATTTATGAGCTAATAAAGCTTTTACTTCCATTGGGATTATGGTTCTCACAGAAATGAAAGCCTAATAAATTCACTGTCCCCTTTAAGCCTAATCTCTGTCTTCATCTGCTTTGGGAACAACAAAACCCATTATACAGATCACTGTTGTTGCTTTACATAGCCACACGCGCTGACCTTTGCAGTGCCAGCGTCTCGAGCCAGCTCACACTGGCAAGGGAAGGAGGAGTGAAAGGCTGCTGCTGAACACATGGATGCACTCACACAACTGTTTAATGGATTTGAGTGATCTGCTTTGCTCAGATAAAAAGCATTAGGTTGATTGATTTTACTAGATATTAAAAGAAAAAAAAAGAAGGAAAAAAAGACGACAACATTTGGGACTCTACGACCGCTGAATACTTTGTCCCGCTGCCTGTCAGGCGTTCTCTGTCCCCATCTGGTGCTTTGAATAATTTACAGGTGTGTGTGTGTGTGTGTTTCTATGTGGGGGGAGCAGGTCGGAGTTAGACTGCACTGTCTATGCTTACATACACCTACACATGCACCTCAGGACTGTACACACTGATAATGCAGCAGTCGTGTTTGTTGTGTACCAGCAAAAAGATTTAAAATGAGCCGACAGACAGATACATAAGGACCAAGTCCATCTACTCAGAGTACCCCACCTATAAATACATTTTTTTTTTAAAAACAAAAAAAAAACTTGCCTTTAGAGTAATGACTCACAAAAGTTATGATAACTCAGGTAGGTAGCGATTAGTCTAACACCATACACAGCTAAGAAGGATTATCATGCAGCTTAAAGAAGACATTTTAAGATGATACAGGACGGCACCGTGTTCTGAGAGGAAGTGTGAATAAACAGCAGACAGCTTCTATCTTTGAATAGGCGCCTGGGATGGTGATTTTAATGCAAGCGCTTGCAGTCACGTTGCACTTGTGTGTTGCTACATCTGTGCAGATCCGGCATGTTTTTCTTTCAGTAACAAAGACAAACAGCTTTGTCCAGATTCCTGAGTATAGGAATCCACTCCGGGCTTACCCCACCCCCAGACAAACTTTGCTCATCCATCACGTTCATCGAGCTCTCGGTCTGATAGAGGATTTGGAAATCTGAGGTTAAACACTAAAGCATTTAACGTCACTCAAACAGGCTTTGAAGCTGGTTTAACAGAAATCTGCAGCATCAGCAGCTTCAGATATGCGAACTGCATTCTTTACATCTCTACAGAAAGTTAATGTGTCTCACTAAACAGAAGGAAGCTTGTATGACTGCAGTAAACCTGTGTGACAGTTTAATCTCACAAGGTGGTAATGTTTGAAAATTAAATGTGGAGCCAAAGGTGGTTATGTAAAAACATATTTGGGTAATTTTATTCATCTTAAAGAAAGAAAAGTTGATCACTTGCAACAGTAAGGCCGGACTCTTTAGAAAGTTTGGTGTAATTTTTTCTAGCCTGCCATACTGTTGCAAAGGTGTCAGATTGCTCACTAAATAGGTTAGAGAGATGGCGTCGCCACACGCGATCTGGGTTTGCACCGTGTCTGGGGCATTAAATGTGCAAGAGATGAATAAAGTAGTAACTTGTACATGGGTGCAATCCCAGAGGCACAACAATATGTGTGAGAATGGTAACCTATAATATAAGATAAGCTCTTTAGTCTCTTTGCCAGTGAGACTTCATGATTCCTTCCCCTTGAATCCTCTAGAGACTGGACTACATTACTGTCAGCTGCCTGATGAAGACAGAAACTGTGCAACCATCTCATTAACAAAAAGAAAAATCCAACATTAGGAACTCTCAAACTCTTTTTTTGGTCTTTTACTCCATTTTTTTTTCTCCATCCAAAAGTTTTCTTGATGAAACGTGCACTAAAGCAGGACAATCAGCAGGCTACCCCAGTTACTTAAGCTCATTATATCACTCATAGAGTATGTATAAAGTGCTGTCCTTGTCCCTATGTGGTCTGGAAAAAAAAAAAAATATATATATATATATATATATATATATATATATGCAAATTTCTCTGCCTGCTCGAAGAACTTTAGTGACAAATGCGGCATTATTCACTTGTCAAATATCCACAGTGAAGTTGCAGAAACACTCACTTGGAGCACTTATCCATCCTCATTTTCTCTGCTGGTGATGACAGTAGCACACCACATTACAAGTGGCTTTAGAGTTCAGCACAGTAACAAAAGAACATCTTTTCCCATATGGAAAAACCCTATCTATGTCACAAGGTGTACTGTTCAAATGTGGCAACATGGAAAATTAGAAACCAGTGTATTAATTTGCTAAACATAAAACACCAGAAATCATCAACTTGGATTCTCATTATCCTTTTTTTTTTGCATGTTAGGTGAGTACAACTGAGGCTGTGTGTTATATTTTATCTGCGAGTTCTGATGGAGAGCAGCGCCGCCTTATTAGCGAGAGCGGTGTGTTGTCTGTGTGAATGAGCAAAGTAGGCAGCGGAGGAAATTCTCTCTGGGTTCATTACTACTAAACCACCTGGGCTTTCCCTGCAATAAACATGCTGCTCAACTAATGATGTCAAGAGGTCAAAGGAAGCCACTGTATAGTCACTGTATGCATATACTGTATACAATAACAGACTTCAAGGTCCCCGCTGAGTGAGGCAAATAATGGATTTAATAGTTAGCAGAAAACTACAGCTCTATATTATGCTTTCATTTTCTTTCTCCTGACATTTACAAAACAGGAGCATAGTGTCTCAGCTTAAAACCACTCACATCAAGTCACTGTTAAAGGTTATTTTATGGCATCTCTTCTGCACTAGTGCAGAAAGAACCAACTGTTAGGAGGGAAGGGCAAAATAAGCCCAAATTCAACAGTACTGCTCATAAACTGGCTAATTACAATAATTTCTATTTCACTAAAAAAAAAAAAAAAAAAAAAAAAAAAAAAACATTT
>VVHJ01035297.1:12845-39101 GCA_015107715.1 Tylochromis polylepis
CAACAGACACAATGTGAAAATGCTAAAAAAAAAAAAAAAAAGACTACAGCTCCTAGAATGGCCACTTGGAACAAGCAAGATATTCATGGTAAAATTCCCAAATTTAGGCTAAAAACTTACATGTTTAGAACACAGTTTCTTTGTCTAATGTCCCCTTTTTTGATAGCTGTACTCGTATGTTTATATATTATCAAAGTTTAAAGTTACAGTTTGGTAGCTGCTTGATAGCTAGTGGCCTGTTTGCTAGTGCTGATGCTTTGGGGTTTTTTTTGGTTTTTTTGCTACTGGTTGTGCTGTTGTCTGTATAACAAGCCAGGTTATTTGTCAGATAATAGCTAGCTGATGTTGCTAACATTAATTATTATAGTAGCACTAATATAGCACTAATGCTATTATCTACATAGTAGGAATTGTTATTTGTCAGATAATAGCTATCTAACATTGCTAATGGTAGCTGATGACCTAGCAGTTTCTCCATAACGTGAACAAATCAAGAATGAAGCACTAATAATGTAAAAATTCAAGCCTTCAAAACATCCATAAACCACGGGCTGATCATCTTGCATATCTGTGCTTTGCAGACTAGCATCCATTTATCAGAACCCATAAAAGTTACACTTGGCAAATGCATTACTAACCACAAAAATCTGCGAATAGCTAAATTATAGTGTGCTATTAACCATGTATGAAATGTTTAAGTTGGAAGTCTACTTTCTAATGTTTGCATGACAATAGTAAATTTATATATGAAAGAACTTATTATTAGACTTATTTAAGTCTATTCAGGCAATGTTTGTGCTTATTTGTGCTCACACCAGTGGGCCTATCAATAGCTTTGATTGTGTATGTGTTATTTTATGATATCAATGCAATTTCTGTCTCCAGTGCAAATGAAGTGCAGCAAATTGCTTTTTATGCTCACATTATGTTCAGTAGCAAAATATCTTACCACGAAACAGTTTGTCAGTAACTCTAGATAATTAACAGAACTTTCTTTGAACAACTTTTACTGCAAAAAAATTGCTTCTAAATAAATAGTCTCCATAAAAATTAACCCCATGCTGGCTGAAAATAAGAAAGCATAATAATAATAATGTTTGACTGAATTGGCCCTTTTCCATACACTGTGTAAAATATAGACCATTTTTGCTGTGAATACATCCGTCTGTCTGCAAACTGCTCTCACTTGATCAGGAGGTGAATAACCAAACTTGGCGCACAGGTACATCTTAGGCCTCCGAAGGTTTTATCTGTGTCACATATGATGACTTCATTGTGTTACCCAGCAAACCGCTACCAACAAATGGCAATTTTTTTTTTTACCAGTTAGGTACCCTCAACACCTTATGAAAGCATCATATCCCTTTAATTTTACAACATTAAAATCTAACAATATCTGTATAAAATATTATGATGTCATCACATTGCCGAGCATAGCCCAGAGACCAAAGTGACATTTATGATGCAGAGTAGGACATGGTGATGGATGTAATTTAGATTAAAAGGAAGGTAGAGTGGGTTTATAGCCGGCTTTGAGATTCGTTGAAGGGGATGCTGAGTATGGAGCAGTGTTTCTTTCATAGCGTTTTGGGATGCATATGCAATTACTGTTCCCACCTCCACACTCCAGCCACAAGGCTCTGAAGGTGAAAACACACCCCGTGTTGCTTAAAGTGTGAGTGTTTGGGTGGGGTTGGGTGGTTGTACAGTAGATATAAGTGGAGGCTGATTGGAAGGGGTCGACTTCAGACATTTTAAACCCCGGCTCCTGTCTTTCTATGGGCCCTATCAGGTTTCCAAAAAGGCTGTCAGCAACAAAGCAATAGAGAGCCAAAAAAGAGCTGGTTCACAAGTCAGAGGGGTGAAGAGTGGTTGCAGGGGTCAGCATAAAGGGGGGTAAAGTAGGCCTGGAGGGAGACAGAAGAACAAGCAGAAATGGGGTGCAGTAGGAGGCGGGAGCGTGGTATTTGAAAAAAACAAGTGAGGATGTGTAAAATCCTAACAGCGGGTAAAGTTAAACTAGAAAATGGAGTCGACAAATGAAAGGCAGAAGTAGGATGAAGAAGGCAAGGAGCTGAAAAAAAGAAGAAAGATGAGAAATAAAAGAAATTGTGTCCCTTTTTTGAAAGTCAAAGTGCTGCCTGTTCATCCATTTCTTTCCCCCTCTTATTTTTCCTCTGAAGCCATCAAAATAATGGATTGTCACGCTAAATAGCCGGATACAAGAGGGCACAGGGGTTGCCTGAATGGGGGAGAGTTGGGAAGGAGGGGTAATTGTAGGAGGCCAAGAGAGGAGGGTAGTTTGGATAGACAGGGGGTGGACAGACTGATGCATTGGGAATGCTTCAAAGTCAATTTATTCGCTATTAAGGAGCGCAGCCAAAAACAACATGAAAGACGATAATCATTCTGATTCTGAGATTAGGTTTTCATCAGTTTTGCTTTCCAGCTTTGGTTTTGTGGAAAAAAAAATATCAGGCTATTTTATTTCCTTTTTTCCTGATTGATGATTATGAATTTTTGATATATGATAAAGTATTTTTCTTGAGTTTGGCTCGGACCTTTGTCATGCAACATTCTCACTACATTAGAGGCACAAGGCTTTTACAAAACACAGAGACAGTTTTTGGTTTCTATCAGAATTCTAGACAGACATTTTGTTCTTATGAATACAGATTGAAATTATTGTCAATATTTCAATATAAAAATGTGTTTTGACTGTTGCAGATAGTCAGCAGAGTTTCTTGGACCCAATCATTTTGAGGATTTATCAGGGTTCTGGGTAAGATTGGCTTTGAATGCATAATGCAAGATAAAATTTATAACACGTTTGGTCCATAAGTAGCAACTGAATATCTGCATATACGAGACAAACTAGCTACCCTACATTTTTTATTGTGTATTATGTGCACATTTCCATTCGTTTTCTGTAGGGTGTCCTTATCTATTGTAACACTGCCTGTTATTTGACATTTTGGCTATTTGGGAACTTCTGTTTGCCAAAAATAAATCCACTGTCCACAAAAAGATCATGTGGTCATAAGAAATTGGTTACCATTGTCTTCTAGATGTTTCCAAATGCTATCCAGAAACCAAAGACAATATGACGCTACAAAAAGATATATTCTCCCAGATATATAAGATATATTCTCTCCTGCTGTCAGTTGTGCATTTTTTTCTTCTCTTTAAATTTTTTATTTATTTAATTATTGGTTCTGTTTTTGCTAAACTTTGTATGGAGTTCACTCTTTTTACCTTTGATATTACTTGCTTGTGTTTTTTTTTCCTTCTTTGAAAATCTATGAATCACTGGGGTTCTTTGATTTATATTTGATATATCTCAATATCGAAAAATCAAGATATCTTATTTCTTTTTAATCTACACAATACAGTACGTAGTACATGAGTGTTTTAACGTACAGGTTTAGCCGTGTTGCATATAGGGAGCATGAAAAAGATCGTTTACAAAAGAGTGACATACTGTAAAGGGCTTTGGATGAGTTCAGGTCAATAAACCAAAAAATCTAAAGGGGCTATTAAAGTGTGAGATATGGTGTATTATAGTGTCTCATCCACTCTTGTGGATGAATGTGAAATTGATTTCTTTCTTTTTTTTGCTTTCTTTTTTGTCCAATCCTGGCAAACAAAGATGTTAGCCTCATAATTACTCAACATTCAGTGGAAAGGTATGCAATTCATATTTTTAATTTCCCAAATTTCTTCTCATACATGAAAAAGAATGAAAACAAAGGAGGAGAATCTGGAGAAAGTAAAACTGAAAACCAAGACATCCACAGCACACTCTTTTAAGGAATAGTACCATCCAGAAATGTGTTGACCAAATCTTGAGGAGCTGATGAAAAGAGTTTTAGGCCTCCGTCATACAGGCCTAGAAACTGTTGTTAACCACCAGTCATAAGAGAAGAAGTGTTTATTTTGCATCTGGCTGGTTTCTGGAGGTTCCTGAAAGTCACTTGCATTAAATCTATACATGGTGCTGCACCAAAAATTTCATTTTGATTGCTTTGACCGCTAGCAGGTTGCCTCAGTCACCCATAGTTTGCACAGAAGATAGCGACTAGGCTAAAAACAATAGAAGCTAATGGAGACTGTTTGCCTTCAAAGTAAAATCTGCACCAACGTTTTCTGTTTCCAGTTTGCTTTTCCCTTTTTCAAGTTTAACTCCAACAACAGAGTGAAATGGTAAAAGTTTGCAGATAAATTGGCATCTTTCATGTAAACAACGGGTGACTGCAGCAACCTGCTTGTAATCAAAGCAATCACAAGGGGCGTTTTAGTGCAGCACCCTCTTTCCAACTGATTTCACCCAGTGCCAGTGAGCAACCAGTCAAAGTTGGGATCATGACTGGTGTTTGCCAGATGGTCAATAAGTGCTCTTTAAGTCTATGTGCCTGAGGCCTTTGTTGACTAACTTTTGATGTCTCAGTTGGTTGTTGGTCAACACAGGAAGGGACGACATTCACGCAGTCATTCAAAGGTTTTAAGACAGTACTTAAATATGTCAGTCAGGCCCTCCAAAGTGACTTTTTGAGGCCTTTATATGCAGAAGTTGCATGTTCTCCATGTGCCTGTGTGGGTTTCCTCTGGGTACTTTGGCTTACATAGAGCATGAACATGGATATTAAGTGTGGATGCAAAGCGAGTGTAGTGCTTAAATGTTCAGAGGAAAGTCCTATGTGAATTTATGTGAGAAAAAGGCTGACTATGGCTTTTAGTGTAGTGTCTTTTGAGCGGCCAGTATGAATAGAAAAACTCTACATAAATGCCAGGCCATTCCATTCTGTAAAAACAGTATATTTAAATTCATATCATAAACATACAATGAGTGATTGAGTAATCAACTTGGAATAACAAATACTCAGCTAGGAAAAACATTGGATTTGCACAGCCCAGCTACTTTATCAAAGACCTCTGGCACACTCATCTAAGTGTAATGTCTGCCTACAAATTCATCTTACTCCCAGGGTTTTTTTTTACATTGTGTTCTTCACATTTGATTTTTTCAGCTTGTGAACACTTAATCAATGGAATCAGCAGAATGAAAGAGCCAACAGCAGAATTTCAACTTGTCAGTATCCTAGCCAAAACGTTAATGGTTCCATAAAGCTGCAAATAAAAAAATGCTCTGTCCTTCCTAAAATAATTGTGCTCTTCTGCTCTTTAGACTATAGGTCACATACAGCATTTCATTCTATGCCTTTAATAACTTTCTACCTTACATGGACGCATCAGGGGGAATTTAGAGTTCAGACACATCCTTGGGCAAGAAAAGGGTGCATCGACATGAGCTAGATCGAATCTGCGTAGATGACCCATTCTCCCTTGTGAACTACAGCCATCCTAAATACATGTACCAAGAGCTGAGAACACTTTGGGCTATTGAGTTTCTACCTTTACTTTTGGAGACTTGTTCACAGATGTGGTTGGAAAATTCTCACAGGAACAGTTGAAAGAAAAAAAAATGATTTAAAAGAGACACAAATTACCAACGTTCCCCGCTCTCTCGTTATAAATTCTCTCACAATCTTCCTCCTCATCCTCAGGGCTCCTGATTTCCCCTGGTCTGTTTGCATATAACATGCCTTTGATTTACACCCAGTCCCCTGTGAATGTGATTGCGAGCCTGTGTGCTCGATGTTTGTTTTTCCTCCAGCCTCACAGTGAATGCTTGCATGTTTGGGTGCATTTATCTCTATGAATGTACATTTCTCAGCTATTCTCTAGGTTGTGAAACAGGAAGGTGAGCCTGACCACGTCCCATGGTGACGTGCTTTAACAATGTGTATTCTGCTTCCAGAAATTTGTCTCACTGGAGCAGTTGGGAGAGTTGGCCGAACATGCAGTGCATCCTCCCCCGATGGTCTGTTCTGCTATGAGAAAGATGAGATGCTGCAATACCTTTATAATGGATTGATGGTGCCTGCGGGTCTTTCAGTGATTTGAACAACAACCAAACATGGTCTCTGTGCAGACTTTCGAATGAAGATACTCCTTTTTTTCTGGGCATTTATTCAAACAAGCATTGATTTTTCTATGTAAGGCTATGAAGCAGACCAAAGTCCTCATCAAGCAAAGGTTAGCTCTGACAAAGACCATGTGTGGTTAAAACTCAGTGCAGAACAACCCACAGAAGGAACATTAATCTACTGAGAGTCTAGGGAGAGCGATCTTTCCCTTTGCCCCAAAACTCTTATCAAGTTTAACACCTGGTGACTTGTTGATTTACAAAATTTATTGTTGTTTTTCACAGATTTGTATCCTGCTGAGCTTCAACTTTTTAAGCGTGGACTGCCAGCACGCACACACTTACACAAAAAAGCGGGATTTTTACGATCACACTTCAAAAACATTTTAGTATTTTCAGCTGTCTTCTCTTGTGTTTGATATCAAAAACATGGTCCACTCAGGCGTAAGAATGGCTGAGAGTGATGCTTTTGCTTATTTATTATATTTGTGTTCATTTTTATGTCTTGAGACAAGAGTTTGAGTATTATTCAAACAAAAGAATTGGCTTGCCCTTCTGGGAAGTCTTTATAGAGCTTGTTCTGACCCAAAAAATGATAGTAAACCATAGTTTAAAAAAGTTATAATGCTTTAATGTTGCACATTTAATGTTTCTTGCAGCAGGAAGAAATGGCTGTGTGAAAAGGAGAGCTGAGAGTTAAGTTTTACTGTGCTACTCTGCAACATTAAAAGTGTTTCATACTTAACTGCGAATGTTGTCGACTTTATTCACCATGTCAAATGCAGTCGTGACATGGAGAAATGAGAGAGATAGAAAAAAGACAGGACCGGGGCTGAACTTTGCAAGCACTAAATATAACAAGAACATGGGTGTTTTAAAGAAGCTGCCTCCAGCCATGTATGCTTCCTCTTCCTCTGCTCGCTCACTCTCTTGAAGACATCATCATACCACCAAGACTAAACCTATCAGAGCATCTAGTAAATGTGTAAATCCAATAAGGGAGCCAAAAAAATAAAATTTTTTATATGTACTAAACCTGAGAGAAAAGAGTTCCTCCTGGTGGCTATTTTAGGACAAGCACAGATATAGTGCAGGTGTGTGTGTTAAGAAGGATAAGCACCAGACTGTTTATAGACCAAGCTGTTTAAATTAAGTTCTGGTCTTTTATGGATGAAATCTTCAGGAAACATGTGACTATTTTAAAACACTGGCTGTGCCAATCTGACAAACTCTCTTGCTGCATAGCACGGCTTAAATGTTGTATAACTAATAGCAAAAAAAAAAAAAACCTATGTAATTGTCAAGTATATTTAGGTACATAATTCTGTGCTTTTGTGTGAGAAAGTGCATTTTTTAATACATTTCTCTGGGGAAAAATGGCAAAAAGACACTTTGATGAACAATATTTGGACTTAATTATGTCATGACAATGTCTCCAATTGCACCAATATTTGTTTATTTAATCTGAAAAACCAAACAAAAAATAGGACTTATTTTCTGAAGATTAGAGCAAATCATTTTTATTATAAGGCCACTTATATGGTGGGATTCTCGTTCCGTTCATACAGAGTCATCCCTCCCAGATGATGTCCTTGCCTTACAAGGTTTCCCGCATCCACAATTCAATAAACCACATAGAACACAGAACCACATAAAGTATCTCTTTCCAAAATCACTGCACCTCCTTGTAAAACTTGTTCTCAAAGTGAAGAAACACCACACTCCATTAAAAACTTTTGATGAGAAAGATTAAAACAACAGATTTGCAGATAAATATTTTATACTATTTATGTCCTTTACTATATGTTATTAGCTCAAATCTAATCAATTCAAACTCCTCAAAATAAGATTTGATCATGCTCATTGCTCATAAAAGAAATCCAAACACGCACAAATTAGACCTCAAAGTCCTTTTTGAACTTGAGAAACCACAATCACCCCTCTCAACACTCACATGAGTGCACACAGACTTTCCCCTTGGGTATTTGCATACATGTGCATGAGCCTTTTCACACGATAAATGCAAGCAGTGGCAAACAAAAGTATGGGTGCAAATGCATTAGTGCAGTCATGCAAACACAGGCTTGTGCACTGCAAACAAGTGCACATTCCCTGTCAGTCTGTTAGACGAACGCTCTCCCTTGGCCTCCCCCTTGGACATAAGTACACACACAGCAAGGGAGTGTTTGTGCAAACTCTGTCCTCTCTGGTCTATTTCTGAGGCGACGAGAAAATGATCAAAGCTATGTGACCAGACTCCAGGAATGACCTTCTAACTGTCTCAGGTGTCAATTATTGCACACATACTGCACGCACACCTTCGTTCACTAAGACAAACGTACATGCAAGACACATGCAAGCTCATGCACTGGGCTTCAGTCTGATAAACTCTTCTAACATATGGAAACATAAAATTCTCTGGTGGGTGCATTTTTGTTTTGTTTTTTCCACATTAGTGTCTGTACACCATGTCCCTCCTCAAATCCCTCAACACGTCTGGGATGAAGAGATAAATTTAAGATGAGGTTGCTGCAGGGACCCTTTGGTGTCAAGTATCCCCTGCTTGCAGAGCATGTCAGCCATTTTTCTTCACATCTTTCTTCACTTTCAGTTGCTAATTATGTCCCCGTTAGCCCATGTAACACAAAAGCATACTTTTTTTAAAGTGGTAAAAGACAACTTTTCCCCCCTTAATTTATCACTAAGCAGTAAAGGTTAATTGCATAGTGGCTATAGAACATTGGCATCAACTGTGTTGCCTTCATATAGATTCTTGCTCCCAGAAGAGATTAAACTTCACCCAGCAACAGAAAGGGGAAAACACTCGTTGTGAAAAGAGGGTGAAGGGGGATATAATTGAGGAAAATATGTTGTTGGCAGAGCACAGTTTAGTCAAGATTATGCAGCAACAGCTAGTGCCATGATGCCATGATGGCATACACAGTGCATCCATGCACTACACATGCACAAAAACACACACCAAACAGCAATCATCTATGTAAAACTATAACTGACATATTAGGATTTGCCTATAAGTAAATTTGGCTCATCTACTAGCTTCTGGTCTCTATCAACTGATTTGATAACAAAAGGCTAGCTCTGTTTTGTTTTTTAAAACAGTAAACCTTTCTTGTTGCACATGCAAGTAACACGGCGCTCACAATAATTACAGGGATGGTTCAACTATAATGGTTAAAAAGTTGAGTGTGGAATTCTGTGCATTTCTTACCCTCATTGGCTGCCCCTCACTGGCTGCCATCTTGGATATGTAGCTAGTTCGTCAGCCATTGTTAGCACTATAGTGATAATAGCAGTGCTAACTAGCTAGCTAAAAATAGTACTTTTTTCAGGCAATTACAGCACAGGTGTTGTGGCGTTGCTTATTTTGCATTTTGTGCATGTTACGTTGCTATCTTACTGTAGAAGAATTTAGTACTGTATGCGGGATCTTCATTAGAGAGCAATCTGCATTATGTATTCTCTTTGATTTAATACAAACTGCTGGAAATTCATGTACTAGAACTACACGAGTACATACACTCAGTATACCAAAAGATGTATCCAGCCTGACAGACACAGGGAATGTTTTCAGCTTGATATGGTAGCAAGAACAAAACAATAACCCACATTTTGGCTTGTGGACAACTTGCAAACTATTTTCAGGTTGTACTAGTTTTCCTTTTACTCATATTAATAAAGGCAAGCACAAGCCAATACTGAATACACAGCTTATGGCTGTGCAGTTGTTGTATGCACTACAGAGCAATCCACAACACACATTACAAATACTTCTGGTAGTCTTTGATGTTCAGCTTTTGCAGAAACATGAAGCTGCCAAGTATCTGCAGCCAACTGGGCATCCCACCAGCCATTCCTTGATACTAGTTGCTCACCGGTCTCTCACACTATCTCCCCTCATACAGTCTTCCCACAAGTGTGATCACCTGTCTGAGTGTTTCAGACCGCAAACCAGTGTCTACTCCACACCTACCCTAGACCGATAGATAGGTAATATAGTCTTCTCTCTTTATGTTTGTATGCATGAGTGTGCAAATGTAAAGGTCAAATCTTAAGCAGTACTATAAATATTCAAAGGAGATGTGACTCTAGTCAATGTCTGCTCAAATTTCGCTTATACACACACACACACGCTCATAAATATACACACACATACACTTCTTTAGATATTGGGTCATAGCCTAGTTAAAAAAGCCCTTGCCAAGAGCTCCATTGGTGGATCATCATTACAGAGGGGTGTTAATAGTTCTATTGAGCTAGAAGCCAACTATCTCTCACAATACTTCACGTTCTTTCAAATCTCTGATGATAACTAATGGCTCAACCAAACCAGGCCCACACATTTGCACCAGCAATGCTTTTATCCTCTGACTAAGAAAAATATCTTCATTAATGCGCACTCAAATAGCCCGTACTGGATTCCAGCAGTTTCAGAAACCTGCCTCTAGAATTTTCTGGATGCAGAATGAAATTCTTTACTCACAAATACGGACAGTCTCATTTAATGAAACAGTACAAAAAGGTTTTGATTTATGAATTTGAGTTAAAAGTGACAGATTGTTGCCCCGGTCACAATTTTCCTCATCTATTTTTCTATTGCCTCCTTGCTCTCTCCTTAGTATTTGTGTTATTTTCCCTCTCTCGGGCACCAGGCCATGGGTCAGAAAGCACAGAGGTGATAAATGCTTCCAGGTCACCTCTCCTGTCTCTTTAGGTCAGAGAGAGGGTTTCTGCAGTGACAGCAACAACATGATCAGTCAGCCTCAGCACCAGAGCTGAACCTCCTGACCTGCTTAGTCCCTCACTGCGACCGCTCCAGCAGCCTCATTATGTTTCTTCTCTGAGCACCATCTACAAAAAATATCTAACCTAGGGTTCTCAATGTGCAGCCCACTTCCCTCAGTGGCCCTCAGTAAGGTTGTGTGCTGGCAGCACTGAATGAAAAAGAAACTACTGTATATTTCCTGTAGCTGGTGTAAAGAAATGCAACAGCCGTTTCACTATTGATTAAAAAACAATAAACTCCTAAAGAAATGACACCGAAATCACAATCATTTGGCAGCTCCAATTCCCCCAAACATTTTTATGTGGTGTAAAATGCAAATAAAAACAGAATGAAATGATTCTGTTGATGATGCAAATCTCATAGACCCATATTTTATTCACAACAGAAAACATATCCATTGTTGAAATGAGAAAATGTACCATTTTAAGAAGTAAAATAAGCTCACTTTGGTCCCTGCATTATGTGTTTGTAACAGTATTTAACAGTATGTGACGGTCCCTCCTCCCTTTAGTGTCCATGTGTCCCAAAAAGAATTTCAGATTTCATTCATCTGACCACAGAACAGTTTTCTACTTTGCCTTAGTCCATTCTAAATAAGCAAAGACGTGGACTTTCAGCCTAACACAGTGACTCATGAAGAAATGAACAGATTGCTGAACCTCTGCCCACCTTGACTTCTGAGAAACTCTGCCTCTTTAAGATGCTCTTTTTATACCCAATCATGTTAATGACTTGTTGACCATTAACCTAATCAGTTGCGAGATGTTCCTCCAGCTGTTTCTTTTTAGTACCACCTACCTTTCCAGCCTTGTGTTACTCCAGTTCCAACTCTTTTGTTGAGGTTTGTTGTTGGCATCAAATTCAAAATGAGCTCATATTTTTGTGAACGTGAAGTGTCAGTTTAAACCTTTAAAATGTTTTCCATCTTCTATTGGAATTGGGGTTTAAATTGGCAAGTAAAAATATAAACTAAAAGTATCACTTATAAACATAAGACAGAAGACCTAAACAGACCACAGGCTGAGTGACTAAATAGTATGTCTGTTATAGGCATGATGGGGAGTGAGGGCCACTGGTACAGCCTACAGCCTCAAATGTATGCCAGCTTTTTAAATCAGCTTTAAAAAGCCGACACCAAAAAAAGTGCAAGGCTAGAATGAAACAGCTGTTCTTTTAGTAAAGGGACAAACATTTCACTCGCTGGGCTCACATCCTCATTTTAGGTTTGACAGCATTTTAGTAGATAAAGGTGAATGGCTTAGACATGAATTGAGCTGTGGTTTGGGGAAGGCCTCGAAGGGGACTGGCGGTGGCTCCCGGGCCTGGCCGATCCCCAAGTACTAAATAAAAGTGAAGAAGTGAAAGAATTGAAAAGGGGAGGGAGTGTGGGGCACGTAAACGAGCACGAACAGCTTGTAGAACCGGGGGAACATATATAGAAAAGAACCGGAAGGAGCGCGTTTGCAGGCGTGGTCCCGCTCCTGAAATTCAGATACTTTATCTCCAATTGAGAAACATGAACGTGAAGACTTACAAAATGAACTTCATTTTTATGCCATATGAAATGAGTGACTGAACCCATAAACTCATGAAAGAAAGTGTTTATAGAGGTCAAGGCAGAAAGCTGTTTTTTTTCCCCATAGACTTTTATAGGACCCCCACTCTCACCCCCACACAGCCCAGAATAGGATAAGTGGAAGAAAATGGGTAGATGCTCAGTAGTTTTTCAAAATAGTATCTTAGACTGTAGAGAAGCACTAATATATTGCATTGGTTGTTGCAATTTGTGAAATTACCCATTACCCTCTGGATGAATGCACAATTGGTGCCATTTTGGCTTTTGCTCGAACCACATAATCCAAATTTGGGCGCAAGGGAAGTAGAAGCAATCTGTGTTTGGACGAGTGGGGAAAAGCCATGAAAGCTGATGTGACTGGCAGAGATTCCCATCAAAACATATCCAAAAACATGTTTCCTTAATGAATCTCCTGAGATTCGGTAATGACAAATGTTGTGAAAGTTAACTTATTATAGGAGAAAAGTTTGTAAGATTTTTTTTCTTTTCTTTTTTAGTAGATTCCAAATACAGGCAGGTTTATTGGTACCTGTCTGGCATTTATTAGAGGAATTATAACTGATGGCACTTCACCAAATACTCTTGATAATTATGGCATTAATAGACTGTTTTGTTTCTTTTTTAAACTGGCATAACAAGAATGTGTCATCAAGTCATCATCTCTTATCATAACATCTCAATGAAAGGAACTGAAAAAATAATGA
The DNA here is from genome assembly GCA_015107715.1 of Tylochromis polylepis. NCBI lineage: Eukaryota > Metazoa > Chordata > Actinopteri > Cichliformes > Cichlidae > Tylochromis > Tylochromis polylepis. The sequence goes on from VVHJ01035297.1 coordinate 25,916, forward strand.
GACATGATGTTGCTTTATGGTGATTGCATAAATAGAAAATTGCATGGCTCTTTATAAAACACTAATGCAAAGTGGAGCTTTGATCCCACTGCTTTGTGAGACAAAAACGATCAAAGAGCGCTCCAAATACAAAGAGAAATCACGATTCCCAACTTAACCCACTTCCGAAGGGGGTAAATGAGTAAACATCCTCTCAGTATGAAAAAGAATAATACTAATGATTTTGTGCCACAAGTGCTGAAGCATCCCATTAAATCTTTTTTATGTCTCCTGCTGAGATGATGTCACAACTGTTTCAACTGGATCATCTTATTAAAAACAACAACAACAACAACAAAAAACGGAAAAAAAAACAGCAACAAAAAACCAAGAGTGCAAAGCAGAAAAAAAAGATTAATATGATTGATTTTGTTCTCCCTGCAGGTTGGCTGTAAGGTGCTGCAGTTCTTTCACATGTACATGTTGGGCTGTAATTACTTCTGGATGCTCTGTGAAGGCATCTACCTGCACACACTCATCGTGGTGGCTGTGTTTGCAGAGGAGCAGCACCTGCACTGGTACTACCTCCTGGGCTGGGGTGAGTCATTTGTACCATGTCCCGTTTTGTTGTTTTGCTTCCTTTGCTTTGTGTATATTCTATAGTGTGTCTGTAAAAATTTATTTTCACAGCTTGAAAAATCCCAGAGAATCAATTCAACAAGCTTGGGTACAATCTAACAATTTACTTGTGACTGAGGTTATTTTAACATCAAGCGTGCGGTCATTCAGTTTGAGAGCATCATTTCTACTTTTCCTGTTCAGACACCCTTAAACGTCTGCACTCAGTTTAATAGTCTTCTGAACTCAAATGCTTGCAAACTTTTCCATCCTTGCACCCGAGTTGCTTCTGTTCACTTGCTCTTGGACCTCCAGTCCTGCTCATGCATCTTTATGTATGAGCTGATAACCTTGTGGTGGTGGTGGGGGGGGGGTTCCGTAAAGGAGACACTTCACCGTATGCCGTTCCCCTGCTCTTTGTTCCCACATTTCCTTTTCATTAGCTGAGCAACACTGCTAGTGACAAATGAAAAAAAAATGGAGTGACTCGCAGGCTGGCTGATTTATTTGTCCCTTAAGATGGCTATCACTTTATTAAATTTACAAAGTGAGCAGAGGTAGTGACTGGGAACCAGAAGTTTGATAAACAAACAAGCACCTTTCATGCAAGGAGGTGGATTAGGCTGGATCACAGGAAATCTGTGCAAGCAGCAGTATATCGTAAATCTGAGCAAGGGCAGAGCAAATATGCTCGTGAGTAGTCGTCTGTTTGATCAGAGGGCAGAGTTTACATTGTAATATCTGAATGTGAAAGCAAGAAATCATGGTCTTGGATAAAGGTAGTAATATAGCCCCATACCTGATCCTTGTCTGTATTTCATTGTGGACATGCTGACAGCTTTATTGGCCCTCCTGTCGCTTAGTGCTGCTCCTGTCTTGTTTTCCACACTGCTCAAAACAGAAGTAACACAGTCTGTCAAAAAAAAGGAGAAAAAAAGCAGGCAATGGAACTGAATGGATGATCATGATTAAAAATGTTAGGATAACCTTGAGGAGAGTCTTTGCTGTGTGTGTGTGTGTGTGTGTGTGTGTGTGTGTGTGTGTGTGTGTGTGTGTGTGTGTGTGTGTGTGTGTGTGTGGATGGATGGAGAGAGGCCAGCTTGTCAGATCCATCTGTGGCCAACACACTGCAGGGCCTCATTGAAAATGGACCCTACATGGATTTTTGTGTTTATATCCAGAAGAAAAGTGAAAAATCTGTGCCCAGCATCTAGTGGGTGTTTACACACAGAATGTCAAATTAGAGGGAAAAGTAACAGAAAATTAACCATGTGGTATTGTTGTCGTTGTTGTTAGTAGCGCAACAATAAAGCCATCGCGGGAGAGTTTGCAGAAATGAGGAGGCCTGGCTTTCCAAGGAAAGTTTCATTAGACCAAAAACAAAGCTAAACCACGCTCTCACAGTTGCGTTAATGACAAATGCATTTTCACAAAACTCACTCAAGACCTCATATGGCTCCCATCTTTTCCTCTCCAAGGTTTTCCTCTAGTGCCTGTATCCATCCACGCAGTGGCAAGGAAAAAGTATTTTGACGACAAGTGAGTAATGTTCCAGAAACCTCGGCAAATAAACAGAAGATGTTTACATTTGCGCTCGGCTGTGTGCGGTAGAGTGAGAGTGTGCAGGCGCGCGTGTTTTCATATGTGTGTGCGCGCATGTGTATTTTGGGAGGCTGACAGCACTGACTGATATGTTTTTCCTTCTGTAGCTGTTGGATGAGTGTGGAGACCCATCTGCTCTACGCGATCCACGGCCCTATAGTGGCAGCACTTCTTGTAAGTCTGCTAATCCACTGTTTCCGCACAGAAAAAGCATGAAAAAAATAATTTTACATTTTTATATTCATTTAGTTTTTAATTCATGATTTTTTCCCCCTGTAGGTCAATCTCTTTTTCCTGCTAAATATTATCAGAGTGTTGGTTACCAAGTTGCGAGATACGCACCGGGCGGAGTCCAACATGTACATGAAGGCAGTGAGAGCCACCCTGATCCTGGTTCCCCTGCTGGGAATACAATTTGTCATCATTCCCTGGAGGCCGGAGAACCGGCTGGCTGGTGAAATCTATGAGTACATAATGCACATACTCATGCATTACCAGGTAGGCACGAGCTGCAGCAAACACTTTAATCAAAGCTCTCGTTTCATAGCCAGGTAGGAGCTCAGTTCGGAGTAATCCAACAATGACTTGAAAAAGGAGGCTAGTGCAGCTTCACTGCCCTGTGGATTCAGGCGTTTTGCACCTCCGGCTTAAATCATAATAACCTTGAAAAAAGTAATTAATTGTAATTACTTTAGAATGAAACCTTAGTGCAAAACTGAGACAGTGTACAACCCAGATTTGTCCGTACCCTTGGACCCTCCAGGCTCACGATGCTGATTTTTAATTTTGCATGACTGAACTTTTACACCCTTAAAAACATCATTCTGTGCCCTGTGGTTGTTATTATCTATTCATGTGACTCCCTTAAAAAAACATTTGGGTGCAACCTTAGCTTTATTTTTTAGTAGGCTTAATTTACTCCTTCCCCCATAAAGACGACATTTGAAGGAGGCAGGCATAAAATACGACAGAAGCCGCTCAGTTCGGGAAAAAGAAATGACGGCTGACCCTGGTAGGCGTCCACGGGGGAAAGAGTTAAACAATCCATGAAATATTTAGGAATGTCCCATTAGATAATTTTGTTGTTGCCCCAATATTTCTTTGTATTCTCGCTTTAAAAGTTGCTTTCCTGTCTCACTTCTATAAAGTCACACCCTGTAAAAAAAAAAAAAAATCATATATCTAAGCTCTTCTTTCCTCCAACGGGTTCGGCAGATGGCCACACTGTCTGAGACTACTTCTCCTGGATGTTTCTTCCTGTTATTATTGTTGTGATTTTTTTTAGATATAAAAAAACAAACTGAATTTCATAGAAAAGAAATTATTATCTCTTTTTTCCATCTCTGTTTCAGGGTTTGCTGGTGTCAACTATATTCTGCTTCTTCAATGGGGAGGTAAGGGCTGTCATTTAGTTAGCAGATTAGCCAGTGTAACAAGATTAGCACCGCTCGCGTGTCAGTGCAATACATGTAGGTAGTGGTAAGAAGGCAGTAAAGGGAGCTTACGATTCTCATTTCCAATTCCATATTTCTATTTTTGGATCCTACTAGAGTAGCCTTGCATGATTTACAGTTCAAAATAATTAGTATTTATTTTATACTTGCCCATTTTGCAGCTCCTTGAGTTTCCCAGTTTCAGAAACAAGCTGCATTAGCTCCCTTCTTCCCTCTCTTTGAGCCATTTTTCTTCTTATATGCTAGCCCTTCCAGAATGAGGTTTTGAACAGGAGGTGGGGCTGCTGTGCTCGCAACCCGCTGTGTGTCTGACACAGTTGGTTCACTTTTAATCAGTAAGTAATTAATAAATTAGCTTTAGAGGAAACAAAGGCAAATTAGCTTCAGGACAAAGCCTGTCTTAGTCTTTACAGTCGCTACGTGCAGCTAAGCTAACATGCCTGATTATGAGTATCATATTTTTATTTAAGAGTGGTATCAATCATAGCAGTTTACTTCTGGCAAGAAGGTGAATAATATCTGAGGATTTTCCTTAAAAAAAATTGTACCCCTGTGCCATGTTTGACATCATAATACTGTAGTTTTGATTGAGCAATTGGCCTTTTGGAAAGGTCAACCTGCACATGTTACTCTGGGAGCTGTTCAGCAATTGTGCAATAAAACCACTCATCCCTTATGACATTATGCATGAGATATCAGACTGCATCAGGTAAAACATTTTCAAAATTTGTTTTCAGGTCAGATCTCCTCCATCTGTACCAAGAAGTGACCCATGAATACCAAACACGGACTCATAGTTTTGGTTTTGGCCTTGAGTACTTGGGTAAAATGGCTGTAGCTTCACAGAGATCTCTCCAAATTCCAAATGTAGCAGGTTATAAAACATTCCTCCACTTTTTCCTCTTCTGAGACCAGTCTGGTGCTACAACAGTAAAAGCAGAAGGGTCGTGTCAGGTGAAGAGTAAGACACACTTTATAAATGACTGTGCGGTTTCCAAGCTCAGCTGAATATTGACTCTTCTTTCTTCATTCTCCTGTCAGCCTTTCTAAGCCTGTCTGCAGCTGTCTGACGGCAGCATCCTTAACTTGATTAAAATGCTTCACCAAACCGATGAGCTGCAGTTGCATTAAACACAGACCTCAGGTTAATAATGCTGTGAAGACCTCACAGCTCTCCAGACTCGATGTGTGAAAGATGCTCTCAAGCTCAAGTCTCCACAAGGGTTGTAACATTAGAGGACACATTTCAGGCATTTTGTGAGTCCATGCCACTGTGTGAGTGGCGCGTAGACATCAAGGAATTACACACAACTATTTATCTGTAATATTTAATTAAGGAATTAAGAAAAATGTATGCTGTAAACTGTGCTACACAAACAAATATTGGTTTTTTTATGAGGTGTTTTGTTGCAATAGTGGAAAATAGTACAGAGATGCACAGACTACAGAAAACATTAAAGCCAAGTGAAATAAATTTCTTTGGATCTGTCTCCTGCACTTATCACTACACAACATATGAAAATAGTTTTTGCCAGGGTCCTATTTCTAGCCAGAACCTACTGTATGGTCCCATACTGTGTGGGTTGTCTTTAAGAGCAATCATTTGCTGTGCAGGCTCTGCCCTCATGCAGTCCTTCAGTATGCAAAGCAAATGACTTGACGAGCTGAGTTTTCTTCATTACACAATGAAAAGAATACTCCTCCCACAGTCCAAAGATATACAATTAGTGGGGTTAGGTTAATTGGTGATTCTAATTTACCCATTGGTGTGAATGTGAGAGCGAATGGTTGACTGGCGATCTGTCCGGGGTATACCCTGTTTCTCGCCCTATGGTAGCTGGGATAGACTCTAGCACTCCCCCCGAACCCTGATAAGGATAAATAGAAAATAATGGATGGTTGGAGAAAAAAAATATCACCCTATGGGAATTTAAGATCGTGATATTTCTTAAAATAATTTTTGTTATCTCCAACAAAATCTGATTTTTACAATGATAATTTTAGCCACAAGAGGCTTTAGTGTACCAGAGAAAGGTGCTTTTCCAGAAATATTTAAGGAGTCGCTTGAGTTTGTATAACAAGCAACAAGACTGAGAAGGCAAAAAACACTGCTGATCTGTTATATGTACACTTCTTATATTTGGAAGCTGTTGCTGTTGGCCAAGCAAAGAGTGTTTGATGGTTTTGTTAGCAACAAAAAAAATCTCTGGAGGACAGTGGTGGATGATCGTAGGATCCTTTCCATGATAAAGAAAAAAAAACCTCATTCCCAACATACAGCTAACTGAACACTTTCCAGGAGGCAGGTAATCTGCAAATGATCCATAGCATACAGTATACCCTCACCTGTAAAACAATGTGGGGGAAATGAGCTTGTATGGTTTTCACTACATATGTTTTCATTTGTCACAGTAGGAAAAATAATGGCTACATCCCACTTAGGGAATTCCCTGCTTTTGTCTGTGCTGTTCCATTCTTAAGGTGTACTGCAGCACCTAATGGACATGAGTCATCATGAAGTCCACCTGTGCTTTCTCTACTGTGACAAGGCTGTTTTCATTATTTGTGAGTTGAGAAAAGACAGAAGCAGAATTCTGGAGTGTAACGTTTTAATTTCTGCTCAGATTAAATCAAATCCAGTTTATTGGTTTGTGCTTCAGCAGAAGGACAGTACACGTGGACAATGAGCCAAAACATACAGTGAAAGCAACTTGGAAGTTTTGGAGGTCAGGAAGTGGAATAATGTGTTTGCAGAGTGGCTGCAGTATAAGCTTCCACAATAATCAGTGAAACTGGCTACACCAGGCACAGAGGAGTGCAGACATGCCAGGGATCTCGCCTCTGCAAACATAAAAATAGACCAGGCTTGATTTGTCTCCCCCCCAGTACCGACACTTCTGGGTGTCAGAACTGAGGACAGCTGGCATAAAGGAAATGACTCCAGCATCAGAATATATTTTGACAATACAAGCTAACATCTGCTAACGTCATCCTAACTTACACATATTACACAAACTAGGTAACAATCTTAAAGTTTCACAGAATTGTGACACTTCAAAACACTGGAAACGTTAAAACAAATGCTCATCATGGTGCTTTTGTGACTCAAGCAGTCCTACAACAACCGCACACATTCCACAGCACAATGTCCACGCTAAGTGTTAGAGCACTTAGCATGAGGTGTTTGGCAAAGAGGACCTAGCAACCCACTTTCAAGCTCTGTTTTATGCATCCTGCTTGGAAAATATGTCACTTATTAACTCGTACATGAGCAGACAGAAAGCAGTCTCGTCACCGCAAAAGATGCAAACAATTTGTCGAACACAAACAATGTGTAGGGCATATGTGTAAAGGGTGAACACACGAACTGTCACAAGGGAATGCAATGGTTTGTTTGCTTCACCCGCATAATGGCCAATTCATGCTCTCTTAATCAGGACGCGGGTTTCCTGGGCTGAGTTCAATTCTTTTTTTTTTATTTCAAGGCCAAACTACAAAGACCTGCCTTGTTTGTTCAATAGCCCCATTGTGAGGTTAGGTCAGTGAGACAAACAGCTTTCAAACTGTATTTGTGACACCAAGCACAACGTTCAACATGAAGCTGTAAGACTCAGATGCTCATTTGTTTCAGAATGACAATTAGTGGCATAATTTATATCATTAGATCATTCTGTGTTAATGTACCCACAGTAATTACAGTGGTATTAAGACGTGACTGAATAAAATGATTACCTTTGCACCGTTAGTCCCATGTAGTTTGTGTTTTGGGAAGAACTTATAAAGATTTCTACCATAGACTGTAGACCACTTAACAAGAGTTGCTGCTATTTGTTCAGATGCAGCGCCGGCCAGTCTACAGGGCTACTGGCTGGAAAGTTTGAATTACTTGTTATTGTTATTGTAAAGAAACTCGCAGGAAGACTCTATTGACGAAAAAATAGAGTTCCATATTTCCTGGTTATTTCAATGACCTCATAGTTTCTGAAACATATCAGTTGTATTTTGTATGAACACACATACACACACGATTCTCAAGCAAACTCCCTATGTTTATATCACAAAACCACACAGGTCCTGACAGCCAAAATCACTGCTGAATTTTGGACTGGGGTGAGATTGATTGAAGTTTCTGCATATAACGCTGTGACTAATGACCACATTAAGGCTTCAATAGAAGGATTATGAAGGGTTACATGCTATAAGTCATGAGGGTAGTAATGGATTTTGTAATGACACAAATGGATTTGGTTCACAGTTAATTAATGTGTTTAATGCGTCAAATGGTTGCAGCAAGATAACAGTGGTTGTCAACATGCCTATTGAGTTCTCCTCACTGACACTCAAAGAGTGCTGGAAGATTTGTTGCTTATATAATCAGTAGAGTCATATTCTGATCATTTAATTTGTGCACAGCCTGAAAAGAAAGAAGCTGTGTGCTTTGTTTTTTAGTTAGGATGCCAAAAAGAAAAAAATGATTATCTTTGAGATAATCATGGTCATGTTTTCATACCTTTGAATGGCATCGGTGGAAAGATGCCATTTAACTGTTGTTAGACATAGTAGGTGAAATCTGTGGGGAAAATTAATTTATACATGGTTATAGGTCACATGTACTCATTGGTCACTTCATTATGTACACCTGTTCAACTGCTCGTTGCTGCATATATCTAATCAGTGTCTAGACACGGTCAAGACAACCTGCCGACGTTTAAACAGAGCATCAGAATGGGGAAAATGTAATTTAAGTGACTTTTAATGTGGCGTCATTGTCACTGCATCATCACTGCTTGTCTACTAGGAGTTTCCTGCAAATTATCTCTAGGGTTTATAGAGAATGGGCCAGAAATGAGGAACTACCCGGTGAACACATGCCTTGTTGATGTCAGAGATTAGAGGAGATTGGTCAGACTTATGACCAAGGTATGCATAAGAGCATCTCTGAAAGCACAAAATGCTGAACTTTGAGGGAGATGTGCTTCAATGACCAAAAGAGACCTTACAAGGTGCCTCCCCTGTCAGCTAAGAACAAGAAACTGAGGCTACAGTTTGTACAGGATCACCAGAATTGGAAACACATTGCCATCCATCTGTCCATTCTCTACCACTTACCCTTTTCAGGGTCGCAGGGGGGCTGGAGCCTATCCCAGCTATCTTAGGGCGAGAGGCAGGATACACCCTGGACAGGTCGCCAGTCTGTCACAGGGCTAACACATACAGACAGACACACTTATGGGCAATTTAGAGTTTCCAATTAACCTATCCCCATTAACTGCATGTTTGGACTGTGGGAGAAAGCCAGAGTACCCAGAGTGAACCCACACAAACAGACCCTGGCCTGATGGTGGAATTGAACTCAGGACTTTCTTGCTGTGAGGCAACAGTGCTAACCACAGTGCCGCCTTAGTCTCGATTTCTGCTGCAATATTTGGATGTCAAGGTCAGAATTTGGTGTAAACAACAAGGAGGCATTGATCATGCCTTGTATCAATAGTTCAGGCTTCTGGGCCCCTTACTACCAGCTGAGCATTGTTTAAATGCCACCGCCTATCTGAGTAGTGTTGCTGACCATGTCCATCACTTTATGAACACAGTGTACCCCATCTTCTGATGGTTGTACAGGATAATGTACCATGTCACAAAAGTCAGTTAATCTCAAACTGGTTTCTTGAACATGACAATAATTTCACTCACTCATCACAAAATCTCAGAGGAATGTTCCCAGCCCCTTATTGACTGTATGCCAAGACAAATCAAGGTGGTTCTGAAGGGAAATGGGGTTCCAGCCCGGTACAAGAAAAATAAACCTAATCAGCTGCCCAGTGAGTGTATTTATCTCTTTTTATAGTGAGATGATCTGGCCACATGCACAACCTGGCCACCCCCTCCCCCCAAAAATGACTATTGACACTTTATAGCTGTCATCTGCTAATGTGATTGAAATTTGAGTGGCCCATATATGCTGCAGTAATAACACGCACATCAGTTAATGAGTGTTGTCACAAACTTCTCTGACTCAAAACACAAAACAGAGCTTGCAGTAAAGTCAAATAATTAAATTAGATAGTAAATTATTATTATTATTTAGGGCTGCATATATCTACATACACCTGTATGAGACACTAAACCACCTATTTTATGTGCTTGTGTGACATCCAGGTGCAGGCAGCTGTGAAGAGACAGTGGATGCAGTATAAAACCCAGTGGGGTCAGAGACGAAAGGACCACTGCTCAATGCGCTCCACATCCTACACAGCCACCTCCATCACCGAGGTACCTGCCTTCATGTACCATCACGACTGTAACACCGAACACTTGAACGGGCGCCACACGGAGGACTCTGAGCTGATGGCGCTAAAGTCGGGAGACACTTATGCTTGAGTAACGCCGAGGATAAAATGTGTCGCGGTGGAAAAAGCCGAGGACGAGCAACAAAGCAACTGAACTGTACAGCAAAAAGAAGAAAATGAATTCAGTTCACCTGCCATATCTCAGCGATTAAATCTCCGAGGCTAATGCCAGTTTGCTCAGCTCAGGAGGATGAGTTAGGCCTGAAAACAAAAAGCTCACTGACATGGATTAGCTACAAGGCTGACACTTTACTTTACATTGCTTTTTCAGAACTTTGATGTTGAGAACTTGTGACGTAAGGAGAGCTGCTTTTGACATGTGTCAACTTCCTAAAGCTGCTAAACTGCGTGTGCACACTCGCAGTGATGGAGGCTTGCACTAGTGTGGAAACTGAATAACTGTGACTGTGGTGGCAGATAGGGTAGCAAAGTTTTCTTTCTTTTCCTGATGGTGCTGAAAGTGACAGCAACAATGGTACTGGTTATGACTTGACACGATGTAGAGGTGAATAATGACTGCGATGGTGTTGATGATGACTATCAAAGCGAAGTAGAAGAACCAATCATTCCTAACCTCACCTATACCAAAGGGTACTGTTTGGTGGTCATGACCATGGGGGGCGTACTATGTCCAGCTAAGCACAGGTGCCATAAAGCAAAAGACACGGACGCAAACACACACGCAAACGTCAGCAAACCTCATAGACCTGATCAAATGTGCCATGAAAGAGGTCAACTTTCAGAAGACCCTCTATGCTCCAACCTCTGGAATTATGTACATAATGTATGTTCACCATGTTTCATTTGAAAAAAAGTGTTTTAAATGTTTTAGAAAGACTTTTTTCCCCCACCCACCCACACTTTCTATCAATGTTTTATTCTTGCCGATTCCTTAGTACGTGCTCAGTAAATGTCCTGTGATGCTGCATTCCTGACTGCTTTGTTGTTATGCAGTTGCTGTATTTGTGCCGATGCTGAAGCTCACAGGGCTGTGACGCAAAAATGCACACACACAAAATACTTCAAAACTAAAAATAAAACCATTCTGTTGAGGCTGAAGAGCCACTGGAGTTGATCCACTGTGTTCTGAGTTATGATTCAGTCAGCACTGCCAGTGATTCTAATTTATTCTCAGCCATCCTTTGTGAGCTCATGATGTCTCTATTCTGTCACCTGCTTTTATCCGAGAAAAGCGAAAGGCTCGCTAAAGATCAAATCCAAACTGTATGCACACACTAAACCTACTGATGTCTTAAATGCATGTTCACGTCTTTGTCACGGTCTTGCACAAACATGATGTTTAAACTCATCCATTAGTTGCCCTAAACACATTCCTATTACTCCTCTGCCTTTTCTTTATTAGGCTTGGTTAAGGGTTTGTTGAATCCTGAGTAAATGCTGTGTCTTGCATTTATCTGTGCAAGATCCTTCAAATCTGGTAATTTTTTAAACTGCATGTCCAATAAGAGACATTTCAGTTTCACCAGAGCAAAACATTTATATTTGTAGAGCATGTAGCCAATGGCTATTAAATCCTCTGGCTGCTCACATTGCTGTGACTTGTTTTTGACTCCTTAACAGCAACTTCTCTTTGCTTACATTGTCAAAATGGAAAAGAGTTCCCAGTTGAGCTAAATTCGTAGTAGAAGGCATGCAGAACTAACATCTTATATAATAAAGCTGGTAATACTCTCTATTTTTTGCATTTTTAGCAAGCAGAAATTCAGCAGTGCGTCAGTGCGAGTTGTTCTTGCTGGCGCGCCTGCTGATTTCTTCCAAATAAAAATGTACGTCTTTTAAAATGTAAACACATTTACTTAGCTAGTTTTTTAAACTAAAGGCTGAGTACTTGGGGGAAGGGGAGACTCCAGACCTTTCAAAAAATATTACTCAAACAGAGGTTGGCTCAAGAGTTGTCTGTCATATTGGACGTGACACAACCACCGACTGTGAAGTGTGTTTTCCCCAAGTGGTTGGCAAGTGATTGCCGGAGGTTGTTAGCTGTCACTTGGTGAAATCGATTACAAAGAGGGCGCTGCACCAGAATACTTAAGATTGCTTTGGTGGTGATCAAACTGTCGTGGTCACCTGTAAATGGCATAGAAGACACTGTCTGGTCTGCAAACACTCACTTTTAAACTGCTAACTACTAGTAGTGTAATAAAACTTCACAAAGCGGATGGAGAAAAGAGAATGTTCCCCTCAGTTTCATTTTGCTGACCAATCATTTTCATTGTTTTCGTCAATGATCTTTTTTTTGACGAAAACAAGGCGATAACCAAATAAAAACTAATGTACGAGGACAAAAACTATGTCGAAACGTATTGACGCTTTTGCCAACGAATAAAAACGAGCTAAAAAAAAGCTGAAATGAGATCTAATCAAAACTAATTACATTTTTTTTCTTCGGGAGGGGGACTACATACTGACGATTTCTCATGAAAATGTGACAAAAAGTCAACGCTTGGGAGGAAGAGAAGAATAGACTTATGGACACGTTTTGTGTTTCATGTCAAGGAAGATCAGACGCTTTGTAAACCGTGTGGAGCAACTCAACAAAAATGTAGACTTTTTATTTCAGTCACCTTTAGGTTTAGTCTACTATAATCTTGTGACATTTAGTTAACTAAAACAAAAAAAAAATGCTTACATTATGACTTAAACTAAAGGATGTTTTTAGTCAAAAGACTATGACAAAAATGAAATCAAAATGTTGAATGATCACCTTCAAAGTAAATGTTAGCGATCCACCCAACAAGTTTCAAAAGGCTTTTACTGTGAAGGAAAACAGTCTTTGCTTCCAGGTTGTATCGCACTCTTCACACTTTCACTACTGCTCAGAGAGCTTTGAGTGTTTGTGACCGAGTCAGTGTGTTGCATGTAACTACAGGCAACCAAAGTCACTGACCAGTCTGTAGTCCCGTGTGACTGGAGCTTTATTCACTTGACCCTGCACTGTCATCATGATCATCACACGTTTAAGGTGGCAGACAAGTTAAAATCACAACCTCAATACATGGTGCCTTTGGTCATTTTAGAGATTTGTTTCAACTGTGAAAAAGGAATCATTATTAATAATTCTGAAATCACAAAAAATCAATTCCAATGTGTTTGAAAAACTAAATTGGCTATATATATATATATATATATATATATATATATATATATATATATAAAATTCATTTT
>VVHJ01035297.1:39121-54786 GCA_015107715.1 Tylochromis polylepis
ACAATAGTGGATATATATATATATATATATATATATATATATATATATATATATATGAGAAAACATTTTTACTTTCATTTTATGTGTACATGGTGCATTTGTTGAATGTGTGCTCGGCTTTCATTTGCCTTGTCATTGTAAACTGTTGGGCACCACTTTGTGAGAGATTAGAATAAGAAAAAGCTCTAAATATACAATTTTTAAGACATAGTCAGACTGCCGTCCGATATGGATAAGCGATTTTACACAGGTATCCATACAGAATAAGTCTGTACATTGTAATGATTGTAAGAAATGGCTTGTTGATATTCGTTAATCTGTAAGTATTCACTTTCTGTAATAGAAGGAAAACCATATGAATGCAGACCACTTAAAAAAAAACCCACATATTTTCATAGCTATATAAGAGATTTATCTGAGTACATCTGAGCACTCACCACTGCAAGCGAATCACACAGAGTCAGTCATGAATCAGTTCAGAAAATCAAATCATTTTGATGAAATTACTCAAATCAGGGATGCCACTATTTACTAGTTGTAATGGCGTGGCTTCGCTACAGTACATAAACCACACGCTGAACGAGCTGAATGCATTAAGTCCTTTTTCATGGCTTCACTGGGCAAATCCTCTTACAGCCCCCACCCCTTGGCATAAAACAGACATTGGGATATGTTTCATATTTCAGTGACTTTCATGTTACCAGCTGGCTGTAAGGAACTAGGAAGGACCGTAGAGAGACAATCATGATGGCAGAATAGGTTTTACTGATTCAAATGTTTTAGTATGAGAGAAAAATTATTTATTTTAGTATGAAATACAGCTTCCTCTTCATTTTTATTATGGTGATGTTTCCTGGATCTTGTGCACACTGTAAGACATATTATTAGTCTTGTGGATTCTGGATTCTATATATTTTGTATGTTCGTTCATGCCCATGTAAATACAAGCAAACACTGTGTGCATAATAGATTTTTGCACTGTGAAATTCTATGATGATTATTTTTGTTACCCCCCCCCCCCTTTCTCATTTATTTTTGGCTTGTGTTTGTCTCTTTCTCCTTCTCAGCTTGGACTAACATCATCTCAAAGCTGATAAAAAAAAAAGTATTTTGTAAAAGCCACAATGATTGGTGTTGTTTTTTAAAATCTTCCACCCATTTAGCACAACAAATGATATATATCATTTGGTGTCACTCTTTATTTCTTGAGCAATCAGCAAAAACAGAAAGCTGCGCCGTGTATGCAAAAGGTAGAAAAAGATGAAAGCTAAAAATTGGAAAGTGGCAATTTTCAGAGTCTGATGACTTAATGATTAAAAAGCCTGCTTTGTTTTGGGGTTCGTAAATAATTCGGTAAGATTATGGAGTTTAAAACCTTTCTAAAACAAACTTTGTTTTCCAGCAATTCTGCGACATTCTGTGTTGATTTAGCAGCATCCTACTTGCCAACACTTTCTCCTGTCAACATTTCAGGGTTGAGAGAATTTGTTTAATGAGTGTGCAGGGAAAACAGGGGAAGTCTAGCTCCATGTGGTGTCTTGCCTTGTGATTCCTCAAGGCAGTGCTGGCAGTGCTTTACAGCCCTGCTTTATTTTAAAGGTTCTGCCTGAATTTCATAAAAGCATCTGATGTCTGTAACAGGAAAAAATCCACTGACACGGATCCACTACAAGATGAATGCCCCCGTACACTCCATAACATATTAAAGTAATTACAATATGTTGCTCACAATGGTGAAGGCTTCATAAGTCAGCAGTTCTGTGATACTTGATATGCTGTATCTAGGACACATCTAATCATGTGTGTAACTGAAAGAGAAAAAAAACAACCTCAGACCAAAAGAGTTTCTGAGATGAATAATCCCTAGTTCACCCAAAATTTTAAGGAGAAATGTAGTCTTGGACACTGGTCAGAATCAGTGTTTGGCCCAGGATATACAGTAATATAAGTGGTTTACAGAACTACTTTTAAAAACCCCAAAGCGCTTGCAAACTCAAAGAGCAACCAACATTTTTACAACATCTATTAAAAGAGAATCTACAAGAAGCCAGACGTGAATGAGAGGATATTTAAAAGGCTGAATACTAAACAACCAGCTTCTGTATAGTTTCAGAGTACAGGTAAGATGGAGCAAAGGCTTTTCAAAATGCAGCAAAAACATTTACTAAGCAATAATCCTAGCCCTTCAGGCTAACATTAGCTAGCAGACTATTTTTAGTGCTACCCAAAGACTTTACTTGGGGAGGTTTGCCAGATAGATTAATGGCCCCCAAAGTATATCTCATCTTAAACTATTATTACTTTAAAAAAAATGTTATAGTTTGATAGTTTAGCTATCGGTCCTTTCCATCTCACGTTTCTTTTGGGATACATCACTGATGCTGCGTGGCTCATTATCACTCAGGTTCCTCTGGGTTGAGTCGCTCAAACTGTGGTCAGAGTTTAACGCTACAGTTTTATGCTTTATTTAGACTTCTGAGGTGAATCTATGCAGAACCTACGATATAGCGTACACCAGTGGCTGACACCACCGGCATTCATACGTGTGCAGGCTGCGTTGACGTGGATATACAGTTACATTTCTAGACGTCCACATATTTGGTTTCACCGTAGGTTGCGGTGTAGAGTTTTGTTACGATGTCCCTATTGCATACATTAACCACAGAAGTATAATTTTACGTGTAGGCCTTTTTTTGTTTGTTTTGTATCCATGAGTCTGCTTAGGTCTGAGTGATGGAAATTTGGCCATCAGACGCTGCGACTGTGCTGACTCATCTGTGGAGAATTTGCGTTACAGTTCAGATACTACGCATGCGCACCAGGTGCCAGATTTCAAGCGGACTTCTACAGGCTGTATCAAAAAGGATAATCCGATTTCAAAGCACTTTAATTCCGTAGTCACCGGTAATTATCAAAGCATGCATTGTTAGAAAGAGGGGATTCGTGAGTTTCACCTGGTTGCTGATAGTTATCACAACAAAAGCAGCAGCAGGAGTGAAATATAGCCCTTTGAAATCAGGTGATTCTTTCTGATATATTGTGTATTCCGATGTGGAGTCTCCAACTGTCTCTGTACATGTGGGGTGTAATTAAGGCTTTAGACCGCATCTGATAAAACTTGAGTCTGCCCGAGTGCGCTCGGGTCAGTGAGACATCAATTTTGTCAACAGTGATGCTGAGAATCCACGTGGATGTCTGCGTACCTGCTTGTTTTTTGTGATTTGTCCGAGAAGAATTTACATTAAGATTAACATGCTGCTCACGGACCCAAGGGAGGTGGATTTCAAGAAGACTTCAACAAAATATTACAGGAATGACTGCTCTGTCGTGGTGTCTCCAGCTGTCTCTGTACATGTCAGCAACAGAGTACAATCAAGGCTTTAGACTGTAGCTGGTAATAGTTCTCCCTCTCCACCTCTGGAGAGCCTCTGTGAAGCTCCCCTGTGACCTGGGAAGCCGCTCTAAGCTGCTGAAGGTGAAGCGCTTGTTCCTGTGCTGCTATGCTGAGTTCACGGAGGCTGCAGAGCAGAATAACCACTACCTTTGCCAGCTGCAATACGAGACCATGAAATTGGGAGTCCATCTGCGGGACAAGATATGAACTGGACATGCAGCCAGATTTGTTGCTCAAATATTTGTCACAAAGAAACTGGCAATTAAAATATCTGCGCGCAACCCACCTGTAAACTGTTGTTAAATAATTAAGTGAACAGTCTATGCAAAGTCTGAAATTGTATGCATACTGCATTGACTATGAAAACACAATAAGCTTTAAGTCTCCTAAATTCTCTAAAACCCCTTGTTAGACTCACACAGTGCAAGAATATCAGCAAACTGTTGTGAGAAGCTTCCGTCTGGAGAAAAGGTTAACCTGGAGTCTTTCAGAAAAATGTCAGCAGCTGCTTATTTCAAGCCTTTCATTCCCTGACAGCGACAATCTCACAGTACACTGGACCAATCCCAAAATATGTGGTGTGTGCCCATAAATCTTAGATAAAAGTGATCATGTGGAGCGTTTCTGCTCAGCTGTGTTAAAAGATGAAATGACACTGCTCCACATCTAAATCTCCAGCAGTGCTTTTTGAAAAGTACTTCCAGTGTGCTTCAAGGTCACCTAAAACCATCATGTAATTAAAAACTGCTCAGATCACTGTTGTCAAGGATTTTTACTTTTCTTCCTTTCCCACACGTTGGGCCTCTTAATGTCCACCCACAGCAACTCAAGTGTACTGACTGAGTATACTGAACCACTCTTTCACCCGGGGTTTGGGGTATTTTCAGGTTTCATGGCCAGAAATTCAGCTGAGCAACGCAGCAGAAGGCATGAGGATATCAAAGAAAGGGTGCCTTTTTTCACTCTAATTCAGCTGGGATACACACGAAGACTCAGAGGGCCATTTCATTTATCTCGTTCTCAGAGCTCACACTTATGTTTCTGGTTTCATAATTTGCTATAGTGAAAAGTGCTGATCTCAACCCTGCAGCACCACCAACCCTCCAACCAACCTCCCGGTCACATTAAATGAGCAAACTTGCCCGGAGGACTCGAAGGTCAAAATATTTAGCCACATATTCTGGTGTTTGACCAGTTGGTCATGAGCACAGTCAGCCATTAGCTTTCATAAAAAAATAAATGATAGGTAACTGATGCACACAAATGAGTGAATTTTAGTTTATTTATTTTTATATTTTTACCATGTATACTGTATCTTATTCTGTGAATTTAGTTTGAGCGATTTCCACCTCCAGGTCAACTGTACAGGGGTAAATGTTTATTTTTAAGTCACCTCTTTACATTTATTGATGCTCAAACATGGTATCAGGGTATGGCTGATTTTATGTTATTGCACTAGACCTCTGGAGGGCTTTGGACCATTTTTTTAAAATTCTGACAAATAATATGGCTTGGTGTGTAGTTTATTGTACTATCTTCTACTATATTGTGCTGCAGTTTGCTTTTTGTGTGTGTATGTGTGACAAATCAGCAGATATTGTCAGATTTCTAGTTCAAATTTGTTCTGTTCTAGCTGAAACTCAAAAATTAGAACGAAAAGTTGTATTTACAACTTGTAGACCTACAGTTCTATCGAAAAATCCCGAGTGACCATTTTTTGCTTCATAGTTTGCTAGAGAAATTGGAAGCAGCTGTATTAATTTATTGAAATGAAATAAAATATATAAGGCAATAACAGAGTTTGTACAGTTCTAACTAGCTTGATAGTCAATATTTAGTATGGCCACCTTTTTTCTTCAACATAGCCTGAACTCTCTTAGCCAAGCTTTCTTGTAATTTCTTTAAGCAGTCTTCAGGAATAGTTCTTCAGGCTTCTTGAAGGCTATTCAAAGTCTTCTTTGGATGTTGGCTGATTTTGTTCCATTTTCTGTCAAGTGTTTCATTGTGCCTTCTCTCCAGGTATGCGTTTACTGCATTGCCAATGTGTTTGGGATCTTTGTCATGCTGAAAAAATGAAGCCATGACTAATCAGACCCTTTTTAGATGTGCTTGCATGGTAGATGAAAATCCAGTGGCACTTTTCTGGGTTCATAATTCCATCAATTTTGACAAGATCTGCAACAACACTGGCTGAAGTAAAACTCCTGACCACCTCTGCATATTTCAAAGTTGGGTTAATCACATGCTCTGTTTTTCAGTCCAGTTGTTGTGCAATTTGGCAAGAATTAAGAATGGCTTCTTGATAGCCATTCTTACACTGAGACCATTTCTGATGAGGCTTCAGTCGGTCAACTATAGGGGCAGATGAAACTCTCATGTCCTGTATTAGATCTTTGCTGGATTTTTTTCCCCTATTTTTGAAGATATGACTTTCAGATACTGTTCAAGTTATTATGTTCACAAACTTTGATATCCATGCTGCCCGCCCGCAGGGTGATGACAATACCCCATCAGCCTGTTACGGCTGTGGAGTAACAAATGGTGGAGAGTCCCAAACATGGTCCTCATGTTGTTGACGGACTACTGATCATGTGAGCCGTCACACGAGTCAAGGTGTGAAAAAAGGCTCAGGACCACCTCCAAAGCAGACAGCCCCCACTAAGGGTTAAATAACAGGGACCTTCCACCGTTTGTTTTTAGAACTGAAGAAATCTCTTGGATGAGAGGTGAAACGTGGATGACTGACAACCTGCACAGATACAAGCAGTGGAAATTTCCTTTTACACTAATTTTGTCACGATTTCCAGATAATACAAAGCCTTACTTGGATCATTTCAGATCCCATTGTGGTGCATACAGCACTGCTGCACATTTTAAAGGCCAAGCCAATTTTATTCAGAAAGCCCAGAACAATTAAGATACTATTGGATTTTTATATATCCACTTGATGTCGTTTGCCTCGTCAACAAGTAGGCAGATATCTTTACAGACAGAGGAAGAGATTACCTGATAAAATAACTCCTCATTCATGATCATGATCACGACACTTTTAAATTATAATCTTAAATGAGCGTTGGTTTTTCAATTCCTTTGGTGTGTTATTTGAAGACAATGCATGTTGCACGACAATATCTAGGCCCTTTTGATTAAATCCTCTGGTATTAAGAACATAAGTAAAGAAAGTAGTGCCCTAGAGCAGATCACTTCCCCCCCGATCCACTTGTGTAACAATGTTTTCTGCCACATCCCTCACAGTGTCTTATTTGCCAGGGAATGAGAAACTGGAGGCGTTGTAGTAGCTGCAGTTTGTAGAGCTGCAGGAATGAGGAGGGCTGTACAGCCTTTGCAAAAAGTTTATTTTTCTAACCGTCCAGGGAGCAGAGGATTTACTTGGATGTGCTCAAAGCTGCTGCACATTTTGCTATACAGCCATTGACCTCCCTAAACAACTGAGTCATCCTGTCTCAAAAGAAACCCCGAAGAGAACCAACAAATATCTGTTCAGTCACAAAATCCAAAATGTTTGAAGTCGATATCATCCCCCCAGTGCATCAAACAACATAAAAACAAGACTTCTGTTTGCATCATGTTTGTCCTAAAAGCATGATGGAGTCTGTCAGTCTGCCCACGGCTTACAATATGTCTTAGAAGATAACCGTCTCCGTTATGTCTTTCTAATAGCACTTGTTCCCTCATTATGCTCTAATGAGATTTGTGAGGCAAGTTATTAATTATCAGGGCACTCGACAAAGAACATGCTGTGGTGCTGGAGAGGTTTTCCACCAAACAACAATTTATTTCCGCTGCTGTGTTTTTGTTCTCCATGCTGGTTCATTCCCGCTTTAGAAGAAGCGACAGCAAAAATGCAATGACTCAGTGCACTGTCAAAAAACGACCCGGACAAAAACAACACCATTCTCTGCATTGCAGGGAGGCAGAATAACTCTTTAAACCTTTCACTTTTGTAGCAACTACAGCGGCACAGCGTTGAACAAATGAATTTATTCTTTTCTGACATTGCTCAGAGTCACAGAGTTCCTCTCTACCCTCAAATGGTCTTAAAAAGCTGGAGGTGTCAGTGATGTGGAATGCCCGTTCAGTACAAACCTCAGCGAGCATGTCAGGGGCAGCCCATAAGGAGAGTTTTTCAAGGATTGTGAACATGTTGATGTAGAGTCAAACTGAAGGACATTGTTAACTGTAATCACACCTCCTGCAGAGCCCTTTCAAAAAGGTCATTTGCCTCTCAGACCAGGTTGTCATCCAAATTCTATCATTATATGGCTGACTGAAGCTACATTATACAACAGGGTGTAACAATTAGGCTGCATGTGTACAGAGAAATATGGCAAAAAAAAAAGAAATTCACAAGGCTGTTGTCTCGGTCAGCCCGATCCCACACGACTAACATGCAAACATCAACTACCTCTGAGCCACAAATTTCAACATCTACTGTGCTGAAATACGGATGTACGCCACAGTTGTAATTCTTTGACACAAAAACCTTATGATTATGCAGCCAAAGATCCAAAGTACTTAAAGTTAAGGGACCACAGGGCCTTGTTAAATGCAGGGTTAGCAGCCAAAGTTCCTCTTTCATGCACAGCCTGTGCTTCGGATTTTCCACGGTACTCAGAGCATTTTATGAGTGGTCTCGGCACAGCAGGAGCAGCGCTAACTTATTTCTGTTTTGCTATCCCTGCAGTGTGAATTTAAAGAAGGTTTGAAAAGATACAGAGGTGTTTTGAAAGCATGCAGAAGTTGATTGATATGCTCATAAATGTTGTAACCATTTTCCTCACACTCATAGTCGTCACAGAAAGCAAAAGGAAATTGTTGCACTTTTGGGTTACATGTGGCTCGCAGGATAATGTAAGACTAGGGATAGTCAAACAAGATACCTAAAAAAAGATAGCTAGCTGTTTTGATAGTCACTGTTTGTTCGGTTTAGACTAACTGCAGGTGCTTTATTCCTTGTTTACTTTAGTCCGAGCCAAAAGCTGTAATTTGAACTCTGGTAAGAGGTTCAAATGCTTCTTGTTGACCTTTGGTGTATTACATTTGTGATGTTCACATCAGAAAGGTTAGTATTGTAGTAGTAGATTCCAGCAATAATTACTATAATTGAAAATAATTAATTCATAATTCAAGAAGAACAATGAAAATCAGTGGAGGCGTGACAGAATGCATGTGTGCGAATTAGGTGGAGGCAGGTGTAACAGTCCACATGCAAGGAGCAGGGGTAGTGAGGGTGGATGAGTCTACATAGTCAACATGCAAAGCTACAGAGAGTGCACAAGAGAGAGGAAGAGGAGAGTATAGGCAGGGTGGAATATGTGGAAATAAGTGTTAGCGGTGATAGCAGCAAGAGTGAAAGATCTCTAGATGCTAGTGATGCAGTGATGCATGGTTTGGAGACAGTGGCACTGATAACAATACAGGAGGTCGAGCTGGAGGTGGCAGCTCCAGCGGTTAAGATTTTCATTGGGAGTGACCAGTTAGAAAGGAGCACATCAGAGGGACAGCTCAGGTCAAGCGATTTGGAGACGAAGTTCAAGAGGCAAGGGTGAAACGGTTTGGACATGTGCAGAGGAGGGATAGTGGACACACTGGACAAAAGGCAACAAAGATGGAGTTGCCAAACAGGAGGCAACAAGGAAGACCACATGCAGAGGTTTGGTGTGACAGAGGACAGGGTGAGATGCGGGCTTGTTTGTTCCTATTAGTGATGTTTTTGTTAATACTGCAGCAAGCTCCCATGTTAGACAGGAAGCATGATGATGAAACCTGTGAAACCACAGATGTATTAAGGAGAACTAGATACTGGCAGCCATTCATTTAAATGAAAATTGCTTCTCTGGTGCATGAGCAAAGAATGACTTTATAACTTGTGTGATTTCTTCTGCACTGAGCAGCCCACTACATATTCTCAGAATGCTGCGTAGCCGACAGCATGTGGTGGGCATGCAGTGACTTTACATTGTGAGCTGTACTGAAAACCAGACGTTTCTTGTCTCTGGGGAAGCAATGCATATCTATACAGTATCGACTGCCTACAGTTTTATAGTTAGCTCATTTGCAATAATGGTCTAAAGGGAAAAAGGTTATTTTGGCTGCAGGGCTTTTGCTTTGTTATAATACTGCAAGTGGCAACTGGGGAAATGTGTGACTGTTGATGCACTATCCAGCTGTGTTAAGACTGTATGTAAAAGATGGAAATAGTCATTGAGTTATCACCCGCTGCTTTGTGGACCACGATTTTGAAGACTCAGGTTTCGAATGTTGACCATTGTTATCTTGTTCTCTTACATCCAGAAAAGGCCATACATGAAGAATGTGGACTACTAATTCATCAGCTAATGCTAGCAAGCTGTCCTGCAAGATGCATCCATCCAAACAGTATGAGTCTCCCTCACTGATGTGGATACCAAGAACTAGTCCAAACATTTTAATATAATAAAACTATCATTTACTCTGGGAGACATGCTTAGTTATTTTCTCACACCACCAAGATGTAAAATAAAAGGCCAACCACCCCAGTTTAGCCTGAACATGCTCCTCTTCCTCAAAGCCAATAAATACACCTTACATGATTTGTGTGTGTGTTTTACACCCAAATAGATCACTAAAACATAAACAGCTTGCTGGCACTTCGTGGACTCAGGTTGTAAGTCACATACTTTAAAAGTGTCTCTTCCCCTCCCTTCCAGAGTAATATACCACACCGAGGAGGAAGCAGGCCACCACTCTCCACTCATGATAAGGGATTGTTTACTGTTATTCAATCCTGCCTGTGGCACCTTAACCGACATACACTCCATATCACCCATCAGGCTTAAATCACACCCAGATATCACCAGTCTGTCTCATTCCAAAGGTCCTAAGATGTGTATTGAGGTGGAAAACTGCTCACTACACACTACAGAAAAATGAGCGGCAGAGATGGCGGACCAGAGCATCCCAGAGAATTATTCCAGACACTTCTGTTCAGGGGAAGTTACGCAGGATCAGATATTTCTTACATTGATGAAATGCTTCTCTTTTGTTTTGGTTAAAACTACAGTGTTTAAAATCTCACCACTAGATGTCAGTAGATTGAGGTCAAATGAATTCAGTTATTTTACACCTCCCATTTCAAGTGCTTAGCTGTGGCTAGCTATGGTGGCTGCTGTAGGACAAACATGTTTCGGTCATCTAAGAGAGATCAGAAACATTAAATCTAGACTATGTCCAGCCGCTTAGCATTTTCCTATGATGGCTGTGGGTGGCCATTCTTTGACTGCCTGTGTATATATTTGAATAATATCAACAATAAATTCTGCAATAAATCAGAAATAAAAAATGGATATGTGTCAATTAAATATTTTGCTGTATTTTAGGTTTTTAACCCCAAGTCACCTCAAAATGTCTGACCGCCATTTATCTTTATTCAGTGTACGCTGTCAGTGCACTGTATAGCTCAGCTGTCAATGTCGGGTGAGAAGTGTCCACATCTGTTTACTCTGGAGGAGGCTGTAAACTTTGTGAGAGGAGTCTGATACAGATTGATGAGTCAGGGAAGCTCACGTCTGTCTGACGACAGCGATATTGAGGTTTATAGTTAGAACCTGTGGCAATGCGTGGAATAAATAAGCATGCTTATGCACGATTTCGTGTGTTAGAGCTCTGACTTAGGCTGAGAAGATGAGGCTTGAGCTGAGGAGGAAGAGCATGAGGTTTTATTCAGCTTTTATTCAGATGGCATTTTCTCTTTGCTATGCGTTTTTCCTTCTTTGGTGAAAGGGACTTCTTCTCTGACAATAAAACATAAGTATGATCCTTCATATCTTGAGTCTGGATGTGCAGACACAAATTAAAATTAAAATTTGCATCCACAGCATGAGCGTACCACCTACATGGCTGGTCTGTAGCCATATGCATAAAACATGATTAGGTGGAATGGCCACTGTATTCAAGATGGCAGGTCAAACCAGAGCCCGCTCCTATGTATTTTTAATAGATTAATTGATTTTTTATGAGAATAAATCTATTTTTTGGAAGATATAATTACACAGTAATATTGAATATATGAAAACGACATTTTTTCTAATAAATAACCTCAAAATAACAACTGATTGTACCTTTTATATATCCACTATCCCTCCTCTGCACATGTCCAAAACGATGCAGCTTTGCCTCTCTAACTTTGTCTCCAAACCGCTCAACCTGAGCCGTCACTCTGATGTGATGTACTCATTTCCAGTCCTGTCAATGCGGCTCACTCCAAGTGAAAATCTTTGCTGTCCTCATATATACACTGCACCACCCTTGCATACTTCTGTGCCACCTGTGACTTCCTCATTCAATGCCACAGTTCCTCTCTTGACACCCTATCATATGCTTTCTGTATACCCACTGAGACATAATGCAACTCCTTCTGATCTTCTCTCTACTTCTCCATCAACACTCTCAAAGCAAACATTGCATCTGTAGTGCTCTTTCTCAGCATGAAGCCACACTGCTGCTCACTCTTCTTAACCGAGCTCCAGCAACTCTTTCCCATTTCTTCATATCTTCTTTCGTAGTATGGCTCATCAGCTTTATCCCTCTGTAGTTACTGCAGTTCCACACATCACCCTTATTCTTGAAATTTTCTAATAATAATCACATTTCTCAAGGACTCAAAGCATGGTAATAAGAAAATAATACTAGTAATTAAAATAAACTCTTGTAAATTCAATTAAAAAGAGAAACCCCTCAAAACAACAACAGTCTATAAACCTGTAGGTGGTTACAAGTCCTCAAATAGTTCCTGCAGAGCTTGTTTTTTCCCCTTTCTCTTCAGCATTTTGTTCTCACACCCACGCTCCTTTCATCATTACCACTGGATGTTGTTTGTTTTAGGGCAAACTGCCAAAAGCTTGCTGAAAAACAAACAACTTCTCCACAGCTTACCATGTGTGATTTCCCTCTTTCTTCCTTGTTTCTCTATCTCTTCACCCTCTTTTCTCCTCTCTGCCTGCCTTCGTCTTCTCTGCCCATCTATGTTTCAGGTAGCCGATGATCCTCCCTGGGATCTAATTTGTCCAAGCTTGATTCCTGGCTGATTTAGTCGATAGCTCAGGTGAGGCGTCCGAGGTAGGAAGCTGTCATTTTATTGAAAACATGCAATAAAAACCAGCGATAAAGTAAAGTAGAAAGAAAAAACATGGTTGCGTTTCCCTTGATCATAAACTCTAAAACTACTGTAGGTTGCCACTTAGTGTTAGTATTTTAATTTAGGTAAATTTAAGCCTGTGCATGTGACTGATGCATAATGCATTTGCTTTAGTGAGTTAAAGTTAATCCCTGGGATCATTTGAATATGTAATAGTGGCTCAGGCCCAAGTGGGATTGAAAGAGGTGTTTTATTAGAAGCAGGCCTGTGAGTGCTCTGTCTGTAGTTTCTCTCATCCATGCATATCCAGGGGGAGATCTCGGAAAAAATTAAAACAGCCTGTCAGAGCTGAGATCCCCCCACAGCCTGCCTATAAGCCTCAGTCCCCAGGTACACACCTAAACCCTCTGGATTAGCAGTGGCAAGATCAAAAGTGGCAAATCCTGAATGCTACATTTAAAAAAAAGCAATCGGGATGGTTGATGGTCATCTTCTTCAAAGCGCATCAAGGATTAAGGGCAACAAGGGAGGGTGATTGAAGTCCAGTGGGCCACAAAACCACAGATTCCTGCATATCTGTCCAGATCAGTCAGAATGCTGATGTTTGCCAAAAGCAATGTCAACAGACTGCACCGAGAGCATTCAAAGGGTCTGTGACTATCTTTAAGTGTGATGCTGTCAGATTTCTGTCTTTCTGTTCAGAAAGATGAGCTTAACGTATATATTGAAAGAGAAAATAAAGTCAAATCAGGTCAATGTCGACTTCTTTTTAAATGAAATCAAACTTCTGTCGCTGGTCACACAACCTTTTGGTTCAATGAGGGATTTAGAAGACTGGTGTGAAAATCTATACCTGAATTAACTACTGCTTCCCACTTAACCCTCCCCCGTCGTCTCCTTGAGAAGTGCAGTATCACTCGCTCTTATTTTTTACTGATTGATTGATTGATTTTATTTGATTTTCTTGAGGTCCTGTTCTGACCTGACTTCAAACACAGAGAGAACACGCCAAAAAATGTATGCCCAAAATACTACATTTAATTTGATTACATGTAAATTTTCCATGTAATGTTGTTACATAATTACAATATAAAACATTAAATTTAATGGGAATGAAATTTACTTGATTGGTATACATTCAGTTTACCAAACATATTCTCCTTATTAATTATTAGAATAAATAAACATTTGATTTGATTTTTTTTTTAGTTACATTTTACTCAAAATTATTACTTTTTTTTCTTTTTGAGTAAATGAAGATTTTGGCAAGCTGATACAACCTTGTGATCTTCCTGATAGTGACTCAGACACCAAAAAAAACAGTTTTTAGTGATGGTGTCGGCATTGTCCAAGCCTCACAGATGCACATCAGGTCAGAAGTAATACCAAGGCCGTGGTAATTATTCTTTTTTTAACCATTACAACAAATTTGTACAGGCTAACAGTGCCAATACAGAAAATTCTGCGTTGCAGATACACAAGTGAATACAATTAAAATGGGGCTTTTGTGGTAGGATCTGAACGGAGCAGGAGTGATGGAACAATAAACACCGCTTCACAGGAAGATGCTCTTCGATGATAGCTGAATTCAAATCAGGTATGTTTTGGAGGTTTTTTGTTTTTTATGGGTAAAGTTGGTTTTACTTTGAAACAAGTATATCCTCTAACAGTTAATCATACATAATTTTAATTTTATACAATTACAATAAAATTAATCAATGTATTCAATGAGAGAGTATAAAGTTAGGAAGCCTGGTTCTGCCAGAGGTTTCTTCCTGTTAAAATTGAGTTTTTCCTTCCCACTGTCACTAAGTGTCTGCTCGCTGGGGGTCGTATGATTGTTGGGGTTTCCTCTGTATTATTGTAGAGTCTTTATCTTACAATATAAAACATCTTGAGGTGACTGTTGTTAGGATTTGGCACAAACCTAATTGAAGAGAAGTGAATATGACCGAATACTGTGCTGATCTGTGTGTGTCGAGATGACGCAGTATATATATATGCTGTGTACTACTATCATAGAAACTGTATATTACTTGTATAAAACACGTGCTATAAATATCCCTCTCTCTGAATGTCTTTAAAACCACAGATACTGTCATGAAGACAGCTGGGCTAGACTGTGTGTAATTGCCAGTAGAAGGAAAGCTGTCACAGTTTGAGGTTGGCTCACATCCTGTTAAATCTTCATTTAGCGTCGCCTTCACTCTGACTTCTTTAAACCCCCTGATCTGTAAGCCTGAGCTTTCCTCTGAGTAATGAGAAACAGGGAAAGACCAAGGGGAGCATGCTGGTCCTCATAATAACCCAGTGATTGAAATGGAAGGCACTGTATACATATTGTATTACTAGAACTAATGTTAAGGAGCTTTGGACAAATTGGTCTATATGGTAATGGTGGCTGTGAGATACATTTTCCTTCAGAAAACAGAGTGTAAGCAGGCTTGCTTTCTGCTGTATGATGTATTGCTTTCATTATTTTGCCATCCAGAGCAAATGAAAATCCTGTAATCATTTCTGAGTCAATGTTTGGACTGTTGGAAGTCCTTTCACCTTCAGAGGCAACAGTGGAGAGGATCAAACAAGCTGAAGAATTTTGTGGCGACTTCCCTGCTTTGAATGACAGAGTATAAAGTTAAGAAGCCTGGTTCTGCCAGAGGTTTCTTCCTGTTAAAAGGGAGTTCTTCCTTCCCACTGTCACCAAAGTGCTTGCTCATAGGGGGTCATATGATTGTTGGGTTTTTCTCTATATGTATTATTGTAGGGGCTACCTTACAATAGACCCTACAAGGCGACTGTTGTCTGTTGTTGTCCACAAAGTTGTAGAAAATGTGGTAATTATTTTGTATGTTATGTATGTTTGTTGTGTAGTGGTGTAGATTAGCCATAAAACTTGCTATTAGCAGGTAAAGCTAATTCACCCCGTGACTCTGTGGTAATTTTTATATGTACCTAGCTGTAACCACAGTGACATACTGTATGACTGCTGTCACGGCCTGGAGGTTCAGCTGGTCGCTGATCAGCTGTTACACCCTCTCTCTCTCTCGCCTGGGCGGAACTCATTATGGGTTCACGCCCTTGGCCCACGCCCTCGGAGAAGGAAACACCTGGGCCTCATCAGCGTGATGACATTTA
>VVHJ01035298.1:6919-18154 GCA_015107715.1 Tylochromis polylepis
CATGTGACTTCCAGCGCTAGCCTGTTTAATGATTTGTGCTGTCTGCTGCACACACACAGTGTGTGTGTGTGTGTGTGTATGTGTATATATATATGTATGTATATATGTGTATATATATGTGTGTGTGTGTGTGTGTGTGTGTGTATATATATATACATACATACATACGTGTGTGTGTGTGTGTGTGTGTGTGTGTGTGTGTGTGTGTGTATTCCATGTAAGGTTGCTCTCACGAGGACAGAAGGGCGCTCACACCAACATAAAACCACTTTTAGTCATCAGAGTATGAATGTGGATTGAAACAACAGTCTTGAGATATTCGTGTTCTTTAATTTACTGTAGGAGGGGGTAGTACAGCAGAAGATGCTGCAGGCAGTAGTGGTTTAAAAAGCCTCTGTGCTCCACAGCTTATCTCAGGCTTATAGGGTCTCCTTGTAGCCTGTATGTAAGACTATAGATATTTTACTGCGTGTGACTCTTAAAGGTTTTTGAGTCTTACTATTCTGTCAGAAAGTTTTTGTTCAATTTTGTGATTGACTACAAAATGATAATAACTTCTGACTTTTATTTTTTTTCAATAACTTAACAAGCAGCATTGTTTATTGCAGTCATAATGAAGAATAACAGGAGAGTTAATGAATTTTGCATTGTTTTGAACCATGATACCCTGTAAAGAATCAACAGTGGTCAGAGTAAACTCATTTATTTATGTAATAGCAAGTTTGCTCTGGACAAATAAGACTAAGAGTCTTAGTGGCTCTTTGAGGCTGTATTTAGCCATCGGAACATCTTGAGCTAACATGCTAAGAGTGGTGTGCTAGTGCTATCATCACAATCCAGAATATTCACCATCTTCAGCTGAAGTTCCTGTCCAGCTAATTTTTTTCCTAAATAGAAAACATATTGAAGAAATTTAAAGTTGTGCCTCAATGATGGCCCTACATAACATGCTAAGGAATCATCAAAAACATCCCAGAGCGTGACAAGAATATCTTTTTTGGTTTTTAAGTAAATGTCACATACATGGTGGTATTGGAAGCAAGTTAGATGAATAACTAAAGGCACTGGATCCTTATCGCCAAATTAAAATGGTTATCCAGTGGCTTTCAAGATGGTTTGCATTCAGGCCCCCTGATGATGAAACGGAACAAGGATGTCATACTGATTTTACATTGTGGGCCACATACAGTGTCATGAACACTTTGATCTTAATTCAATTCAGTGTCACTTGTATAGCACTAAATCAAAAGCAGCAGTCACCTCAGTGCAAAAGTGTGAGTGAGCCTTACCAGTGAAACCCCTTTACACTGACAAAGAAAAGTTTAACTACACATTTAATCTGTCAGATATTTAAAGAAACAGAAGTGTAATATCAGCAAAACATCTCACTTTTTCTACATGATGGAAAATGTTGTTTTTGGCTTAAATTGTAAGAAATAAATGTGTAAAATTATTGAAAAGCTTCTGTTAGCTAATAGCCCAGGCTGTCATGTGATTATAAAACAGAAACATCTTGTTAATTAAAGGTGGTCTTTTGTTCTTTTCTTTTTATTGTATCAAGAATCAGCCCTGGGTAGACTGGATATAGCTGGAAAAATGACCCAGAAGATGACTATATTTAGAAAAAGTTTGTCACATGACCCAGAACGCCAGAATGCTTAATCCCAGAGAACATGGAGTAACCAAAATGGTCATTTCCTCTTCTGCAAGCAGGTTAATGAGGTCTGGGATGTGAATTATACATGCCATCTAATTAGCTGTATTAATTAAAGCGCTCACATTTATCAGCTGTAGATTGATTGGGGACAGATATTTTGGAAGGGATTACATTCACAAGTACTTCACAAGTTATCTTGGATGAAATGTCCATGGACAGCTGGCACCAAGGCTTTGTGAGATGCCAGCAGATTACTAGAACCTTGCAAAGGTCTAGAATGAAAGAATGAATAGGACAGGTGAGATTAAAAATGGCAGATGACTGTGGAAGGAACAGGAGCTGATAATGTTCTTCAGTATGTTCATTCTCTTTTAGATAAATAAACCCATTGTCAGTGATTCTGTTTATATGAACTATACTGATGACCTTCATCTTTCATTGGCCTTCAGCTTTTGAAACTAAACAGTTTATCCTTCAAAAATCATGAACACATGCACTGTGTATAAGAGAACTAAATTAACTGCATTCTAACATGAATCTAAAATAATCGACATATATCAGCTTTTGTCTGGTTTCAGATGAGACAAAAGTCCAGCTAGATTCACGGCGCTGAGGTAGGAAGTGCTCACTGCATCACAGATGTTTGCCAACAAAGCACTTTATAGTCACTGTCACCTGCTTGGTCACAGACAATGCACCTGGTTTTAGCTCTATTTACTGTACCTGTGTCCAGGAGAAGCACACATTTCAATGCGGCATTCAGTGGCCACACTGCAACTTTGAGCCTTCTGTGCCTTTGAATACTAAAGCTTAGCCTGTCAACACTGACAGGTTTTCTTATTTTCCTGTGTAATGTGGGGATAAAAGGGTCGTCTGAGCAACGGTGTGACAACTAACTTCCTTCTGTCCTCAGAGCATCTGCTTTGTGTGTGTGTGTGCGCGCGCGCGCGCGTGTGTTTGTATACATATTTGCAATCTGATGACTCTTTATAGCATAGCAGTTATGGTTTACAAGCTGTAGGTATTTGTGCTGTCAGGCAAGAGAAAATGAATACAGTTATTTATTTATTTATTGTAAGGGACATTTCACTGCAAGTTAATTTGGATATTTATACCAGCAGCCAGTGATGAAGCTCTCCTGACTCAGTCATACTAAAAGAATCTAGACAACAAGGTGTACATTGACTGTACAGACATTAACCCTGCCTACTTACTACTGTGAATGCTTAGAGCAGGGGTGTCGAACTCCAGTCGTCAAGGGCCGGTGTCCTGAAACTTTTACATGTGTCTCTGCTGCAACACACCTGAATAAAATTTGTAGGTCATAAGCAAGACTTGACTGCATGCTGAGGTGGCAACCCCTAACCCTACTCAAGTAAATTTAAATAAAAGTGTAAGTTAAAAAAAAAAAAGTACTTCTAAAACTTCTTTTATTGCACCATGTTCATTCACTCTTGAGCTGCTGTAATAGGAATCAAATGGCTGAATTGCCACCTCAGCATGCAGTCAAGTTCTATAGTCTTGCTAATGACCTACTAAATTTTATTCAGGTGTGCTGCAGCAGGGACACATGGAAAAGGTTCAGGACACCAGCCCTCGAGGACTGGAGTTTGACACCTGTGGCTTAGAGTAATTTGAAGTCATTAGCCTGATGTTGGAAACGGTGATAATTTTGTCCATCTTCAGTCTAACATTACCTCCTCTCTGATGGCTATGGAGAAGGGAATTCAGTATTCTTTTACTAATCATTAAAGACCAGCATAGCAGAGCACCCAAAGAAGGGGTTCAGCATGTCTCTCCATCAAAACAACCAAGAACTGACTGATTAAAACATCCCTGTTGTAACCTGAATGACTGAGTAATCGTTAGTCCCCCCCCTTGGCTTGGGGGGAAAAAACAGCTAGATCAATTAGTGAACTAGAACATGTGAATTCAGCCTCAGTAGTCACAATATTAACAAAGAGGGGTTTTTCTCAGTTCATTTTGGATTCACATTTGTCTATCATATTAAATGTAAGCAGAAAAGGGCAATGTTAGAAAAAAAACAAACATCCTGGAAGCCACTGACTCTACAGCATGTTCAGGAGATTTTGATTAAGTAACGTGATCATCATTTTCTTACTTTTTATTCTGAGGGTCAAGAGCAAACTCTAAACATTATATATTTGTGAACAAAAACTTGCTTCAGTGCAAAAGTAAATGTCAAAAATTTAAACTTTGATAACTGGCTAATCTATATTTGCTGAACAAATAACAGCTACTAGCAGACTAAGATGTCTGCTAACCACATGGCAATCATGTAATATGTTTGTAATGGAGTGAAGTTGAATATGAGTCCTAAGTTTTATATCCTAATTTTCTAAATTACTGTTAAATGTTTTAATGTACCTTTTAGTTTCAAGAAGTAGACAGGACCTCCTCAGAATTGCGCAAACATAAACTTTTAAATATTTTCCCACCCTGCCTCAGTGCTGGCAGAGTAGTTGACTCAAACTATTATCCGGCAATCCCACCTTTTCATCTGCAGTGGCTCAGCGTCTGTCATGCTGGCTAGCAACAGTGATGCCACAGCTCCTTCCACAGCAAGACTTTCTACTTTGCAGAGTTAGCCACCAGCTGGAAGGCAGCAATATCGGTAGGAGGTTGAGCTTATCATCTGGCATCTGTGACTTATAGAAGTTTATTAATTGCTATGTTAACTACATTTATTTCTAAGAGGTCAAATTAGCTGTTTTAATTCTTAATTTGTTTCTGTATCTTCCATAGCTGTTGTGAGGGCATTGGGGGGGGATCCTTATCCTCATATCTCTTCCTGTAATTTTTACGTCATCTGCTGATGTCAAAGGATTGAACGACGACACTAAGTTCAGCTGGAGAAATATTTTGACAATAATAAGTATGGTACACGTCAGAGACATGCCACCCCAGTGACTAATCCATCAGAGTAAGGTTGAAAAGCGGCGAAGTGTCCCTTTGAATCTGAAATAATGACTAAGACACGCAGCAAGAGATTGATTGAGCTGAAGTGAAAGATGAGATGCGGCTCCCCTACCCATCCCGAGGAGAGGGAGTGGGAGGGGCTCAGCTTATTCGTTAATAAGTACTTACAGGCTGCTGCTTTCATACACACTCACAGGGCACAGATTGAGAGAGAGAGAGGGAGACAGAGAGCGAGAGGGAGGAAGAAAGCAGTCGGCTGAAAGAAGCGTAAAGGAAAGCAGCGTACTGCACTGGTCCAATGCCTGCTATCTGAACCACTCTGTGTTTGTGTGTGTGCTTGTGTGTTGCTGGTTGGGATATTCGCTTGCACACTAGCTGTGTGGTGCAGATCGGATTGTATCCCGATACCCTTCAACCTTCCACCTTTAAGTTTTCCTTACCCGTCCCTCCCTCCTTCCCTCCTGCTGGGGGAGCTCCTGCCGGCCCCATGATGAAGGAGGAAGGCCTGCTTAGTCGTCGCCGTTTCTCCACGTGCGGCGGGACAGCATCGCTTCGACCTCCACATCCGGACGGACGCAAACTCATCCGCAATGCCTCGTTCGGGGGCTATAATGAGCTGTCACCCATCTCGCTGCCAGGTGGGTGCACAATGGCATGGAATGTCTTGCAAAGCTCAACACTGGGAAGTGCTGCAGGCTTATTAGTAGGCTTGCAGATGATTGACTGCTGACTTCTGCTACTTTTTCTAAGAGTTTGGCCTTGTGTCCTAAATACAGTAGTTGTACTGTTGGTATTGGTTTACTTTGGTCCTGAAAGTTTCGAGAACCACCTTAAATTCTGTGCAATGGGATGTATTCATGAAAGGAACAGATTCTGTGGACTACTCGTAGAACGATTTGTTTGTAGGTGTTTCAAAGGGATACGTGTGAAGGCAGAGACAAACTTTTGGATGGGGTAAAACACCAGAATTCTTGGGCATAATAGTTGATGCTTTTAGGTTTTCCTCAAAGGCATTTATAGTGTTGACTGCCTTTATTCTCACACTGTCACACCCAGACAATCAGTGCATAAGTGTGTCAGTCGACTCAGGGAAAAAGTAATTTTCTGACATACAAAGACTCCAATCATTCTGATTATGATTCATTTTCAAAGCAGGGAATTACAAAGTTTAAAGATAAGTCATTATCAAACACCATGCCACTTATTTTGAGTGGTTGTGACTTGCCTCAGCTCTGAGGCACATTGAAGCAACTAGCAATGGGAGCAGAGGACACTGTTGCTGACAACAACAGGGCTGTGAATAGATTAGAGGCTATGCAACAGGCATCGTTTCTCTTTGAAGGGTGCAGCACTGGGCTTTATTCTATGTATGCATTTCTTTTTTTGCTTGATCATTGCTGAGAGATTATGCATGTCTCAGAGGACTTTTTCTCCTCTCCCCTCTTTTAGAGCACAATACACAATCATCTGAAATCTAAACAAGCTGGTGCAGTCTTTGCTGTTGCAGGAGACAGCCTTCCGTTCAACTGGTTTAGCTTTACACAGGTTCCTGTGATACCTCTATGAGAGTGCAGTGATAATCCTTATTTTTGAAAGTACACTTAATCCCAGAGAACATTTAGGATTAAATCAGTTTTGTGTTCATTTCTAAAATCACTTCCTTTCCCTGCTGAAAGGGATGTAAACCTGGAGGCAGACAGCTGGCAGGTGCAAGACCTTTCAGAGGGTGAATGACCTCTGTTCCACTTTTGCAAGTAACCGTTTTAACCTTTATGAATCCAGGAAAAGCTGACTGTGCACAAACTCTTTTCAGCATCATACTGTGATTCAGACTTTCACAACCTGGTGTGACCTCAGTCCTCTGCTGTTTTTTAGTGTGCAGCTCTCCCAGTTCAGCACTTAAAGCCATGTCAGTAGCATGGTCTTTCTGTCCTCGGGCTGCTCTGTGTCTGGGGACTTGGTCTGGTGACCTTTTGGCTACAACCCTGATTCTTTCCCCTTTAAACCAGCGGCTCCTGCAGCTACTTGTATATCTGGAGCTACGAGACATCATGTGAGTCATACTCTGTTTCTCACAGTCAGCTCCCAGCCTTAGCTCCATTCATCTTTATTTTAGACATTCTGCTAACAGGCGCTGGCTTTAAGAGATACTGCAGGAGACAGCTGGTGCAGACGGGTAGACTCATTCATTTTCTGTTTCTGTTCTCTTAATTTATCTACAGGTTTTTTTTGTTTTTTTGTTTTTTTAACACCCACATTCCTCCAAATGTCAGTTGACATGACCCTTTGAGACAGCGCTTCTCCTTGTGTGTTATTCCTTGTACACTGAAATATATGCTTGCCAGCTGACTTGGTGGTTTTAGTCTTTTCACTTCCTTTTGATTGGGGCTGTATATTTTCATTACTAGTATAGACACAACATGTAGCAGCTGTACCACTTCAATGACAAACATTTTGTTTAACAAAACCGATAAGGGCAAAATTACTAATTAATATTCTTTCTTTTTTTATTGGCCAAACAGGAGTGCCAAATGTTTGAAGATGACACATTTTTTTTATTGTTTCAATCTGTCAAATAGAAGATTTTGCTTCTCTGCTTCGTCTGTTTGTGAGACACAACAGGTTCTAAAACAAATAGTTAGCTGCAGTCCTAAAACTCTCAGGGCAATCAGTGCTGATGAAGGCAGGGTCACTAAACAGCAGCTATTAGTGGAGGAGTCCACAGTGTGTGAGCCTGTAGGTGGTGCTTCAGGCGAGGAAGAAGACCTGGAGAATACTTGTACTTTTGTGTTAAAAGCTTGGTATACAAATAAGAAATGACAAGATTAGACCTTGTCCTCTTCCACTAATTGAAACAAACATTAAAGAGGCAGACTGGGAGGCACCCAGCATGTGTGGCAAACATAAAAATAGCTGGCACTCTTGAAGTTCCCTAGAAGCGGAAAGAACACAACGTTAAAAGGGGCGATAGACACATTGAAACTGAAGGTAAACTCTGAATGGTGACTAAGAGAAAACCTTCAACTTTTCTTATCTTTTTTAATGTATCTGCATTTGCAAACAATGACTAGCGGGTAGAACAGGAAATCTTGGACCAGATATCCACTGGCTACTGCAGAAGCCTTGAAAAATGGACCCCTTTCACCCCCCCACAGAGGCTAGAAGTCATGACACCATTCACTGAGTTCCAAATTTGGGTCTGCCTAAACCTTCCTCCCACTGTATCAGCTGACAAGCCAAAAAGTCATTACCTGCTGTTTGGGGAACAGTACCAGTATCTGTCAGTGTACATAAGCTCAAATGAAATATAAATAGACCAAGACAAAAAACAGCAGCTGTGGTAATACAACCAGCCTAATGCCCTTTCATCCATACACACCCTGTTTGAAATACCAACCTTTTTTAAAAGATAATATGCTGTTATATCCTCACATCAGGATAAAAGTATAGCACTGTGGATCAGGCCACTTCATCACAGAGGTTTATATGCCTGCTTTTGCAGTGAGCTTGGTAAGCTGAGGCTGCATAATAAGCAGGTTTGAAGGCTGCGAACCAGGCCTGGAGATTTAACGGAGACCTGGGCTCAACTGTACCTAATGCTCTAATCTTGTATTGAAAAGTTGTATTGTTCACCAGTCCATCACCGAGTGAGAGAGCACGCCCTTAGTTCCTCAGTAGTCAGAGATTGAGTGCAGCGGAAATTGATTTAGAGGTTGAAACGTGGCTTTGGAAAAACTAATAAGAGTGTAAAAAGCTGCATGCCTGCGGTCCATAATAGAGTCTCTGCTCATCTTGAGGTCAGCATGACTTGGCACATTTTACAGTGGATAGGATACTTTTTTTAGATTATCAAGAGGAAGTGGCACATTACAGTATCTATGCATAGTTACGGTAATTTGTTTTAGTTTAAACGGGAGTTCCTCTAATTTCAAACATGAAAGGTTTAGTTCACTTGTCATGGGGGAGATGACATGGCCTAAGAAAACATTTGAATGATGTCATCAGTTGGCCAATAACTGTGGGAATAAAATACTTTCTGTCAACATCAAACACAACCTGAATGAATGCGCATATTGAGTGGTTCAAATCCACGATAGCTGGTTCACTGACTGCATATCATTCCTCTCCTCACCTCTCCTCATTGTGTTTTTGTCATTCTGAACAGCAAAGTAATTGCAGCTACACGCAGCAAAAGCATCTTTGTGGATGAACAGAAAGCAATTGAAATTGAATTTGTAGTGGTTAACACATTTGCCTTACATGTCTAAGATCACCATTGTGAGACCAGGAAGGGACAAGAAACCCTCAAGAGCCTCAAGAGGTCACAACCTTAGTGTGCTCCTAGTCCCAGTCCCAAGCTCAGATAAATGGGAGTGTTGTGTCAGGAAGTAAAATCTGTGCCAAATCAAAATTGCGCATCCATTTGCTGTGGTGACACTTTGGGAAATGAGGGAGCAGCTGAAAGCACCTTGTCAGTTAGGTGAATTCATGCACTGCTTTTGCTTTTTAGCACTTGATGATACTTGACAGATTTGTCCACGCATACTAAATTACACCAAAGCAGTATCCATGACATTTTCCAGTTGGTGTTTCTTTTCCTTTCAGTGAACCAGACGTCTTTCAATTTTTTATGACGTGTCACCAATACCATAGAGATGCTGTTGCCATGGCAGGTTTCCCACAGTAGCAAACATTCAGGCAATTTGCTTCCCTAAAATTGAAAAGTCACTCTGCTCACAGTCATTTTTTCCCCTTGATTTGTTGTTCTTAGCTCACCTGTTGCCATGGCAGCATTCATATTTCCTACCAGAATAATAGAGCAGAATCATAGAGAGCTGCATGTAAGCGGATTTTAAAGAAAACTAGAGGCTGCATTGATTAACCCCCTGGATCAGTCTGGTTTTATGAGCTTTAAATGAACTTGATTTAATGGATGTGGTGTGGTAGGAATCCAAGTGCTTGCAATACAAACATCTCCTTCTGGTGGGAGAAGCAGCTTCAGAGTTGCATTAAACAGAGGTGTAGCTCCGGGTTGAGGTGCTGAATACCAACAATGCAGATGTTTATTAAAAGTGAAGGGAACTTTTCAGGGTCAGACCTGTATCTCTATGGATGTATGTCAATAATGAGTGGTTTACTTACGTCAAGCTCCTAGCAATACGTTTATTTTTTAAATGTTTGAGGATCTCAAAGAATGTTGACGTAATGCCTCAATGAAATGGCAAACTACAAAATTAGGGAGGTTAAATTACTGTGTTGTGCTCCCCCTTTACTAATGTGTCTGCTGTCTGGCGCACACTGTGCTTCTAATGATGTAGATTCAGTTCATTTAGTAAGGGATTCTAGAAAAGGGTAAAGGCTTTGGATTTAGCAGGACGCAGCTCTTTCTGTCTCAGTGTCTTTGCTGTTTAATTCCCTTTTCTCTCACTCGCTCTGTCTCTATCTCTCCAGTCTATGATATTTGATGCACAGTGAGATCTTTGCAGCTCCTTTCAGTCTGCAGTGGTGTGTTTAGTCTCCAACACTCTCAGCCAGACACACAAACACACAGTCACTGATTTTCACCCACATGCATAACAGGAATTTGTCGAATTTACGCGCTCAGCATTGTGCATTCCTTTGAAATGTTATTGTCTTTGCATCTCATTTCTGTAATCACTTCTACATGTTTCTCATTTGTAGTCCTTTTGTTTATTAGCGCTTTTGAAGCAATCTGCTTAAAGTTTTGAATATCTTATAAAGAAAAAAGTACATGAGGATTTTCTTTTTGCAGTGTCTTATATTAAAATAAAGCAGTTCATCAGAGTTTATTTTAAAAAGGCTATTGTATTTTCCCTGCCTTCAAAAGCAGGGATCGTACGGGTGCTTGAAATCCTTGAAAATGCTTGGATTTTAATATTGTCTTTTCAAGGTTTGAAAAGTGCTTGAATTTTGGATGTGGTGCTTAAAACTGCTTGATACTATAACTGTATTTCATTCACCACAAATAACTATCTGATTGAATAGTTTTCTTATTAGATAGAGAAATAAAATGAGTCACAAAGTCTAAAAGCAAAATTTTCCTACCTGGGCTGCCTTGCGCCTCTGCATGTCAGTCTGCCCCCTCTCTCCCAACAGTTGGGGATGAGTACACTAACATGCCTGGAGGTTGCCTTTTTAATGAGTGTTTGCTGGAAAACAACAAATACAATTCATGGATACGACAAGGACCAAATCCACCTGAAAAGTCTGCAAAAGGATTTGCACCTTTTCACAATGGGGGAGTTTACGTAAGTCCTAGTAAATAATTTTCGAGTATGTGTACGTTACACATGCTAATTTTTAAAATTATTATTATTATTTTGTTAGCTAGCAAACTCGTGGGATAAATTATTGAAATGCACTGACTGTGATGCAATACGACAGTGCTATTATAGCAGTTAGTTATGGCATGGTAATTTATGGACTATGCTGTGAACTTAGCTAACATTACTTAGCAGTAGCAGTAATGTGGGTTACTTCCCTCAAGGGAAGCTTTAAACATTAGCCCGATACATAACTAGCCAACTTAAGGGTTTCTGATTAAAAGCTAAAAGCAAAGTTGTCACAAAGTAAATAGAATACTGTTTATATTTTTTTCCACTATCAGCCACTGAGAC
>VVHJ01035300.1:0-16522 GCA_015107715.1 Tylochromis polylepis
ATTGCTTGCAATTGGCACCAGGTATGCAGAAGCTGGAGGAGGTAGCCCTGCCCAGGGGCGGATCCCAGGTAGGTTCAGGAGCCTCATGGAAATTTCAGCCACCCACCGCTGACCATGACAAGAGCAAATCAATTCATCCTTCTCTGCAGAAAGTAAATGACAGGCAGCAACTTCAACCAGCTACGAGTGAAAGCAACACTGGCAATGCAAAGTGGGCAGGACTCGAGATAAACTTATTCTCTACTTCCAGAAGCACGATTAAAGAGACTGCCAGTGACAGCACAGGATTCGGTTGATTGACAGATGCCCTCTTGGTAAATACATTAGAGGGTTACCTAGGCAACTGAAGTCTGGAGCATCGGTGAGCGACCAGCTGTTGGCTTCAAAGCTGTGCAGCACTGTGAATGGCTTTCAGTGTGGACACAGCGTAAGGCAAAATGGCCTTCAGAGAAAGGTAACAAAAACAAAAGTGATTATATCCAGCACCAACCTAATGAAATGAAGGATGGATATCAATTATGAATTGCAACACTTATTAACATTTTTGCCAGAGGTTAGATAAGAAGATTGATGCAATATTCATATGCAGGATTTTCGATGTGTGTCAAGTTTGACACCCCACGACATTTTCGAGTGTTGGGTTTGTCCCACTGCACAAAAAGTGTTTAGTGTTACAGTTGGATGGGTAGCAGTACATGAATCAGTTGCAGTTCACAAACATGCACAGTAGCAGTCACCAGGTCTAACATATATACTGGCAGAAACCCTGGACATGTGTCTACACTAAATGAAAAGGTAGAGCCATGAGACCTTTAGCTTACCTAAGCCACTGAGATAAACAGTTGGATGTGTCCAGAAGTAAAAAGAAAAAATCTGCAGAAAAACACTTCCAAAATCGATTATAAAATTAAAGAGTTCAGTGTTCAAGAAAAGTTAACTTTCTCGAATCACAGATGTTGTCCAGCAGCTCACAAAACACATAATTTTTTTTTTTTTGTACTTTAGTTTATTAAGGACTAAATAGAATACAATTTAACTAAAAATAACATATTACTTGGTGACATTTAAAGGTGCTGGAGATTATATATATATTTTTTTTTTTTTTTTTTTAATCCCACTGAAACGCTGGCAAACATGGCCAGCGGTACCGTATATTTGAGACGTCCGACCATGAGATATATCTTGAGATAATCTCTTTAAATTTTTGCACGAAACCTTCAAGTCAACGAATTGGATTTTTAGTGGTCACTGCAGCCTTGTCTGTCCCCATCTTGACGCCTCAGGGATTTCTTGAGGGAATTTCTACAAATCTGACACAAACATGCACTTGGATTGAAAAGTGAAGAAATTATAATTTTGTGGTCAAAGGTAAAGGGTCACTGTAACATCTCAAAAGATTGCTTAGGCCATAACCTTTTTGAACATAACTCATAAAGGATTTAAGATCACGATATGACAATTTGTTTAACAAAAATTTGTATTAAAATTGATTAATTTATTGTTATTAAATTAAAATAATGAAGTAATGATGATGATGTCCTCATCAGGTTAAAGGTCGAGGCCAGATACATATGAATGTAAACACTAATGGCAGAGGATTGCAACTGCAACCTTTTGACAGAATGAATTTTCACTCTTTTACAGTGTTTATAATAAGGTAAGATTTTTAAAAATGCATGTATGTATTAAAAAAAAAAAAGTATACCGACTTTCTCCATATGCTCTCAGCAATCGGGGAAATAACTCTATTTGCCAACATGATAAACTATTAAAGTAAGTTAAATAAGTTATTGATAAGATGCACTGAGGAAGAAAAGTTGGAGTGCAGGAACTGCCAGGTAATTGCTTGAACAAATAAAAGTGGTACCTGACATGGTAGATTATGAAAAGCACTCCACTGAGGCTGGTAGAGGCAGCCAAGTCTCTCAGCACTTCCCCTAGTTTGTTTACGATAATCAAGCTAATATGTCAACATAATTGGGCAATGATTTATTCATACTACCTTTTACTTTGACCCATCAGCATACCATGTGACTTTCTGCCTCAGGAAGCATCATTCTAAGCAGCATGACTTCATGGCTGAATGCAGATAATAAAATTAAAAAAAATACTTTTTATGATTATCATTTGAGTGATCAGGCATACAGAACCATGGCTGTAGAGGGACCACTTAAGTACCACAATAAGACAAGGAGGAGGATTTTTGGTGCTGTGCACTTGCACATTTGCTCAACAAAACTTATTATGGATGATGCAGTTTTTTTTTCTTTTTTTTAAGTGCATTAAACAGTATTTTTCCACAGCGCAATAAATGTTGTGCTCTGACACAATTAGTTTTTGCATAAAAAAGCATGCTGAAAAGCTATAAAAACATCTATCAGCCAAATACCAAATAACATCGTGATCTGTGAGCTGCTTGAACAAAGTCTATGATGACTTTGAGAAAGTAATAGGAGCTGACATATCCACCTCTCTCGCTTAAGTTCAGTGACGCCTGCAAAATAACATCAGAATGCTTTGCAATGCCCTGAGGTGTCATGTGTGACTGTGAAGATTTGCTCCAAAAAAATTATTGGTGTCAAAGCAAATCTACAAGGTAAAAATTTATTTCCCCCCCTTTTTAACAGCTGTTTTCACTTGCTTATGCCACACTACAACATACAAAATTAGTTTTTACTGGATGTTCCTTCAGTTGTCACAGACCAAAAACATCACTTGTCAATAAGTTCTGCACCCAAAAAAGTGTTATTTTCTATTTATTAAAACAATATTTTATCGAGTTTGGTGTTTTTCCACAATGTAACAGCAATAGAACACCTCAAAACATCAGTCAAGTTCCTCTAATGGTTAAAACATTAGAGTCTAATGACCTAATGTCAATAAAGGAAAAAATAGCAATTGGCCATGATGAATAATTGAAAAGAATAAAGTTAAATAGAAATGTAAATATGCAAAAACAAATGTGTAAACATGTACACAGGACTTTACTTATTCACTCATATAAATATGAACCTACATAAATATTGTCTACATGTCATATAGAAAACTGTAAACTGCATTTAAATAACTTATAGCAGATGAGAATATTAACAGCAAATGTTGTTTTTTTTCTTTTATTTATACAGTAGGACTGTTTCTTTGCAGCATTCATAAATAATGCTGTAAAGAAATATATTACTTTTTTCTGTTTTAATACAAAGATCTTTTTGTTTGACAGTATGAAAGAATTTGCTCTTTCTTTGTGTGTCCTGACAAGCTAGGGCATATTCATAATGCCTTTTTCTCTCCATAACTTTGCTTTCCTGTTTCAGCTGCTGACAATTCAAAATAATAGTTTTACACTTTTTGCTTTTTCAACAAGAGTTAGATAAGAAGATGATATAACATGAGTTTCATGTATATGCTGTACATTCACTGTCTACTTTGTTAGTTACACATTGTTAGTACCCGGCTGACCATATTTTACCTTCATAACTGCCTTAATTTTTCATGGCATAGATAGATAGATAGATAGATAGATAGATTCAGTATCGTACTTGAAACATTCCTCAGAGATTTTGGTCAACATTGACATGATAGCATGTCACAGCTGGTGCAGATTTGTTGGGTGCACATCTGTAATGCCAATCTCCTGTTCTACCACATCCCAAAGATGTAGGATGTGGTAGAACAAATGACTGTGGATGCCATTAGAGCACAGTGAACTCCGATTTCATAAACTATGCACAAAAAAT
The DNA here is from genome assembly GCA_015107715.1 of Tylochromis polylepis. Lineage (NCBI taxonomy): Eukaryota > Metazoa > Chordata > Actinopteri > Cichliformes > Cichlidae > Tylochromis > Tylochromis polylepis. The sequence continues at coordinate 3,735 of VVHJ01035300.1, forward strand.
AAGTTGTCAATTATTTAAGCTTTGTGATGTTGTATGTTATTATGCTGGAAACATCATTTAAAGATGGGTAAACTATGGTCAACAAGGGATGGACATGTCCAGCAACAATAGTAGGCTCTGGTGTTTAAACAATGCTCAGTGTGTACTAAGGGGGCCAAAGTGTGCAAAACATCCCCCACACCATAAAATTGGAAAAACATGCTGAGGCACTTTGACCTATGCATATCGACTAGAGAGTCTTCATCAGGGTGTAACAAACATTCAGACTGGGAAACTTAAAAGCATGCTTAAAAAGAAAATGACAAACACCTGTGTGAGAGAGGGGAAAAAAGGATGTAAAAGAGAAAGAAGAGGAATATTTATGCACAATAGTTACCAGTAATAATTCTGAAATTAATGTATGTAGACAAATAAATCTGATATATATGAAGAAAATACCAAGAATAAGACCTTAAAAAAATATAAAGTATGTGTTAAAGATATAGTCATACAATGATGAAGAGCTGTAATGGGCAATTGAAGAGGTACACCTAATCAAGTGCTAAAAAACTACACCCATCCATTGATTAGCTTCATATAAAGTCTGGCTAAAACAGGTAGGCTGGCTCTATCTAAACAAAATCACAAAATAACAAAAGCACTTTTTGCTTTTTGTTTAATTCATAAAATAAACTGGGAGTAAATTGTCACAGCGGGCATGGCGGTAGAATATTTCTTGAACTTAGCTAAGCAAACAAGCTAACTTGTTAGCTAAATTATTAACTAAACTGTTTTCATTGCCAGGGTGTTGAAACTTGCTTCTCTGTCAAAGCCACTGGAGTATCGGATATAGACAAAATTATCTTTGGCGACCTGAGTAAGGATAATTTTTCAGAGTTGATGGGACATATTAAACTCAAACCAAATTTTGTTCTAAACCTAACCAAGTAGTTTTTGAAGTTCAAACTGAACCAGTGTGTCATTTAAAGTAAAACTGTTGCAGCTGGTGTGTCAAGGCAAAGGCATCAAAATCTACATCATCTTAACATCTGATAGAGCAAAACTGTTTTATGCTTTAGGATGAGCCTTATTGTATGTCCACATATTTTAAGTACAGGCATGATAGCAGTATCTATTACTGCTTTCCCAAATTGTTCGGATATCCACTTCAGAAATAAATGACAACTTCACGCTCAGTATTCATATGTAAACAAAACGAACACAGGAAACCTGACCTTTCTGTTTCCCACTGTATCCAGACTTAAAAACTTAACAGCTAAGTCACTGACACAACCGACAGGCATTAAAAGATTTGGCCAATCATTAGCAGTGCGTTCAGATGCCTTTTGGCACTTTCTGAATGGGCCCCCTGAAAAAGACGGTGAAAGAGTGCCATTTCAACCATTACATAAAATGCCTTGACATGGCGGGGTTGAAGGGAAGGGGCTTGAATCTTTAAAATTGTGTGCTCACAATGGGACATTCTTCAGGGGCATCCATTTTTCAGACTGAAACACCATTACGATAATAGGTTGGGGCTTTTAAAGATATAACCCATCTGATGGCTAAAATGCTTTTTGTATTTTTTTTTTCTCTCTTTGACCCAATCTCTGACCCCGTGGGTGTGTGTAGGAAGATAAAAGTGGTTTAAGATGCGGGTAAGGATCCACTGTTTGTGCTTACATGCAGGCACACAATGCCTGAACTCCCAAAAATGGATATATGTACGATCTATGTATAGACACATGCTCACACAGAGCTGTAAGTTTCCATGTTAAACCAAAGTGCATCGCAAACCTTTGGACTCGAAGCACAGCTGCATGGCATCGTGAGGGAAGCTTGTGCATTTTTACAAAAAGAGGAACTTGACAAAGCAAAATCCACCGCTGTTCTTTTCAACTTAGCCTTTGAGCAACCAAGGTGCATTACAGAAAGGGGGGACACCACACAGTCCAATTGATTACTGTGAAATACAAAGAGACACCACACTTTTATCAGTGGCTACTCCGCTTCTCTCTTTGGAGTTTAAAAAGCTTGGCATTCCCTTAAACCTCTGTGAAGCTGTGACACAGCTTTAGGATCAATAACTACGGATATCACAAGAAGGTCACTATTTATTGTTTCTGCAGTTTCCCAAATAAGCACGTGCACAAAAACTCCCATATGAATTACATCTGCTACTACACCAAGTGGCCTCACTTCAGCTTTAATAGGCAGCTCTCCCTTTGATTCTGACACCTTTATGACCATCTCAAGTGAATTGTAAGTGTTGGCTGTCATTGTGTTGACTTTAATACAAATTTACATAAAAAGCCAAACATTAAACCTTTCCTTTGTCGCAGTGGTACGCAGAATGATTCTCTTCTCTTTTATGAATACAGAGTTATCTCCGGTAGGGGAAATAATGATCACTTCAACACCTGCTGACTGAGTTATTTTTGTTGACCCTGGACTATCCCAGCAGTAAGCAGCATCTTTCACTGATTTTATGTGCCTTGGTGAAGTCTGCATTTACATTTATTTATATCACTAAGGTAACAGAGTGAGATGGTGCTGTTCAAATAATGTGTGAATATAATAGCGGGAGATGCCATTTACAAAGCAAGATTCCCAAAACCCTAAAGTTTGAAAACCGTAACAGCTGCTCTTTATAAGACCATTAAAACTTTCAGGCATCAGTGCAATCAAATAGTTTGATTTTCGTGTCTGCATAAGAATTTGGTTTTATGCCAGCACCATGCTCACATTGTGTTTCAATAGCCTGTAATTATTTTGAATTGGTTGTATTGAAGGTCTATTAACAACAAAAGGTCCATTTGCCTCTCTGATAATGGTCTCTAAATGATGCCCATCGCGCTTTTATTCTCATGTCCTAAGTGGCAGTTACAATAGTAGATAATCTTCAAAGAGTACAGCATGCTCTGTCCTTTTTCCAGGAATCGAGCCACACATTGGGGGAATTGTTTTAAACTCAGTAGGATTCCACCCTGCTTTCAGCCTGCATGGGGATTTTTTTATTTTAATTTTTCTGGGCCATATGAATTGGTTTTGGCATTAAAGAAGTGCCTTTTTTTTAACAATACCACAGCCATAATGAGAAACAAAAATGTCTCTGCCAAACTAGAAAATGGGCTTAATATTGTCATATGGTTTTTTGCCTTTTACAAATGTGTCTTTTCTCAAAATTAATTTTGTGTTGAGTGTAAGATGATTACATAATACACTTTGAATAAATTAAGCCAAATGTATTTTGCCTTAAAAAATGCAGTAACTGAAAAACCTCTAGAGCATACGTCTTGAGCCTCCTCCATTTATTTATTTATATTCTCCAAAGCCTTATAAAAAATGGTTTCTCTAAACTGGAAATTTTTGGTTCAAATCATTATCATCATTTGCATGCAGGAGACGAGTAGAGAGCTACAACAGAGCAATCAGTAAAACGTGGTGGTTCTATAACGGTCAGCCAGTGGTGTTGGGGATTTTGTTAAAACTGATGGAATTATAAACCCAGAACAGTCCCGTCAGATTTTGATCCATGATGCAATACCATCTGGAAACAGAGAAGTGGCTGAGATATGTTGGACTGACAGTGGCTTAATTTTTCAGTATGACAATGATCCCAAAAACACTGCCAAAGCAGTAAAAGCATACCTGGATAGAAAAACACACAATGGAATGGAACAAGCATTGGATTGGCCTCCCCCTAGAGCCTGGACCTCAATATTATTGAAGCAGTGTGGGACAATCTTGACAGAATGGAACAAAAGGCAGCCAACATCCAAAGAAGAGCGACATTTTTCAGGCTTCTTGAAGGACAGTCAATGACTGTCCTTCAAGAAGCCTGAAAAATGTTCCAAACACTATTTAAAGAAATGAGAAGAAAGCTTGCATAAGAGAGTTCAGGCCGTGTTGAAGAATAAAAGTGGCTATACCAAATATTGACTTTCAAGTTTATTATTCTTGCTTTATATACCATATTTTCATTTAGGTTTGCTCATGTTTAAATAAATCACTTCACCTATTTCCCATTTTCCTAGGAAAATATAAAGAAATAAGGGGTGGCTTAAAATTTTTCCACAGTACTGTATGCCATGATTCTGTAATTTGTGTTGACTCTGAAAACATTTTTTCTTACTATCCCCTTCCCTCCTGTCACTCACTTCAGTCTTTCTCCTTTTCCACTTTATTTAATCTCTTTCCTCACATAAAATGGACTTCCTATCACAAAGACAAGTTGGTTTAATATTCTACCTCATTCCACCACATTCAGCGGATGCATTTAAGTCAGTCACTCACTTTCTCATCCAGTTTTAGTTGTTTGCCAACTTCACTTCTTTTTCATTTGTGTGTTCATTTTCAATGAGATGAGTTGGGAAACTGTTTTATCCATCATCCCTGTGAATCGTTTCTCCTTCTCAGCATGCTCTCATTCTATGTGCACAGAAATGAAGCCTAAAGTTATGAACTCAGTGGTCGATGTGCTTTTATAGGCAAATACTGACATTCTGAAGTACAGTTTTGTGTTAATGTTCAGTACCATTTGATTTGAACTATTTGTATGCCCCAAAGAAACCCAGGTTTCCTGAAGAATTTCATGGTTGGTTGAGAGGAAAAGATTTTGAAGCAGCGTGTAGACCATGGATTAACAGTGTCCTATGAAAATGAGTACTATTGAATTTTTCATTGATCCAAGAGCTCTTGAAGGCCAGACTCAAATTTCAGGTGGTTTAGCTATATTTATCTCACCCATTCTGACAATCATTATTGATATTTGGGACAGAATATCTAGTAATGTGAGAGTTTGTTTTGTTTTGTTTTTTAACATGGAGACAAACAGAGGAGAACCCTCACCAGGTTAAAGAAACAAATGAAATATTTAAAAACATGTCTCCACATGCATCCAAGACAACTGTGATCTTTGTGGAAAACTAAAACTTGTTGGCAAGTGTCAGTGTCTTCCATGCAAACTACAGGTGACTGCAGTAATCTGCCATCAACCAGAGCTATCACAAGGTCTTTGGTTCAGCACCCCCTTTGTGACTGTTTTTACCTAGCAACAGCCATCAACCACTTGCCAACCATTTGGCAAATGACCCAGCAACCAGAGGTTGCCAGGGGTTTGACAACTGGTCTCTATGGTTATGTTTTTGCAGGTATTGGTTAAAATTAGGAGTACATAATGGTAGTGAATAAAAACTCAAGAACACAAAAATTATTACAATTTATCTGACTGGTTTTATGCAAATATCTCATAAAAGCACTAAGGCAAAAATCTCCTGACCTGCAGGAGACACAAGATTAAGTCATAGGACCAACAACCATCTTGTGGTTGTTGAGGGAGTTAAGGCTCAACCAAAGTCTATCAAAAAGAAAAACATATACACAGCCACTAATATAGTCACTCCCTTGTGTGGCTTTGCTCATCTACTCTTCTCTAATGGGGTTCAGTTCTCCAAAACTATAAGGAGAAAGATCGGGTCAGTACCACTAACAACAGCAAAGTCACCCATTGTTCACAGACAAAGGACTGTGACAAATCCCTGACAAAACCTTGTGTGTATTGCTCTCCAAAGTACAAAAGAAGACAAGATTGTGTGTCAGCTTCATTTCCACTGTCAAAGCTCTCACTGGCAAAGTGCAGTCTGAAAAGCAATTACGTTCATCGGGGAGACGTAGGCATGATTCAAAATTAATTCCTATTGTCAAGCAAATGGGGGGAGAGGAGCTTTTTTCTTGTCTGCTTGACTCATTGAGATATGGAGTCAGCAGACATACTCAAATCAGTCATGTTTTTAGGAAAATCCTCACAGTTCTTTATGATCTCTGTTTTTGTGTGTGCTTTCTTTTTTTTTTCCTTCGAGTATCACTTTTGTGCTTTCAAAGATTTTATACTTATGTAAGTTACACTAAACTTGATCAAGGGACAGTCAAGTCATTATATGAGTGGAAACTGATATAAGAAGGTGTTTTGAAGTGTTACACATATCGAACACATCTGCTATGTTCACAAGGTGCAGCTATTAATGGCATCTACTAAGAGAGATGAGTCATTCCTGTCCTAGCAGCAGACCCCAGAGGTGTTTAACACACTCCAGTTCAGTGGGATTTATCTGTCTGTTCTGCCCAGGATACCCTTAGTATTAACATACAATATGTTTCCAGATAAGTTATTTGAAAAAAGGATAATGACATGCATACTAGCCTATGTTTAAATTTTTATGATTGGACAGACAATAAGTTTGTACTGGCACAGTGTGTTGGTAAACCTGGCCTTTTATGTGTAAAAAACATCCTCACCATGTTGGTGCATAGCTCCAATAAAGTTTTTTGGTGTATATTTCAAATATGATTTTTGAATGAAATCACAATGTTTTTCAATTCAATTCAATTCAATTTTATTTATATAGCGCCAAATCACAACAATAGTCGCCTCAAGGCGCTTAATATTTGTACAGTAGATCGTACAATAATAGATACAGAGAAAACCCAAAAATCATATGACCCCCTATGAGCAAGCACTTTGGCGACAGTGGGAAGGAAAAACTCCCTTTTAACAGGAAGAAACCTCCAGCAGAACCAGGCTCAGGGAGGGGCGGCCATCTGCTGCGACCAGTTGGGGTAAGAGAAGGAAACAGGATAAAGACATGTTGTGGAAGAGAGACAGAGATTAATAACAGATATGATTCAATGCAGAGAGGTCTATGAACACATAGTGAGTGAGAAAGGTGACTGGAAAAGAAAAACTCAATGCATCATGGGAATCCCCCGGCAGCCTACGTCTATTGCAGCATAACTAAGGGAGGATTCAGGGACACCTGAAAGGTGGTTTCAATTTCAGAATTGCAGTCACTATATGAGGATTAACTGAAATGCGGTCACTGTTCTGTCAGCCTAATCCAGTCACCATTGGACAAGATAGACATCCAGCCATTTAACCCAGACGTGAATATTACATGTGTAAAACAAATCATTATCCGACTACGATCCCATCAGCCAGACCACAGTTGAAGGTTTTCAGGCAGAAACTGTGATCAGATCTCATCCGGGTGTAAATCCAATGCTTGCAGGGTGACATTCCACGCTGTGAAGAAAAAACATCAGCTAAGTCTGAGCAACTGAAAGGTCACCTAACTCTGCCTCTTCCTGTTAACTCAAACAAGCTTAAGAAAAGCTCCTGGTTGCAGTAGTAATACTAGAATCGTGAAGGAAAAAAGTGCTCTTCTTCCTTCGATGTGAACTATGTTTCTTTACCTAATTCAATAACAAGTACATATAAATACCAGCTGTGAATGCAATGGATGGATCACAAGACCAGATCACATGCTAACATATGCACATCTAATATCACTATCCAAGTTTATTGATTATGTGTCTTCACATTTTGTTTTTGCCAGTTGTAAATATTATGCAGTTTTTAACAAAAAAAAATGTAATGACAAACACAACAAAACACTATATAATATATACATGTATACGGAGTGGCCATAGCTCAGGAGGTAGAGCAGGTCATCTACGGATCAGAATGTTAGTGGTTTGATCCCTGGCTCCCCCAGTCTGCATGCCAAGTATCCTTGGGCAAGATACTAACCCCAAGTTGCTCTCCGATGCATCTATCGGAGTATGAATGTTAGCTAGGAAGTACTGAACAGCTTAGAAGAAACTGATTGGGTAAATGTTGCATAAAGTGCTTTGAGTGCTCCAGGAGAGTAGAAAAGCACTATATAAGAATCAGTCCACTTACCATATATAAGGCAAAGAACCAATACTGTGCAATTCTAACAGGATTGAAAGCCAATATTTGGTATGACCATCTTTATTCTTTAGCCTGAACTCTCTTAGGGAACTTTCTTTTGATTTCTTTAAGTAGTCTTCAGTAATAGTTCTCCAGGCTTCTGGAAGGACATTAAAAGCTCTTCTTTGGATGTTAACATCTTTTTAGTCTGTTATTTGTCAAGATAATCCCACACTATTTCAGCACTGTAGAGGTGTAGTCTCTGACGAGCCCAGTCCATGATTGATAGTGTTCCATTGTGTGTTTTTCTAACCAGTTATGCTTTTACTGTACCGGCAGTGTTTTTGGGATCATTGTCATGGTAAAAGCTGTTGTCAGTCAGATGTTTTCCAGGTGGAATTCCAAGATGTTTTTTCTGTGTTCATAATTCCATCAAGTTTGACAAGATCCTGAACACCACTGGCTGAAATGCAGCCCCAAACCCAGACAGAGCCTCCTCTGTGTTTTTACTGATGGCTGTAGTCACTCACTGTTGTAGCTCTCTCATGACAGTGACAGCATTGATGACATGCTGAACCAAAATGTTCAAATTTTCATGTACTGCTCTGTAAGACCTCTTGCCACTGATTTTCAATCCAGTTCTTGCTTAATTCTGCACACCTCAACTCTGGCATACCTTTCACAGTTTTCCTTCCTTAGGAACAACTTCTTAACAGCAATTCTTCCACTGAAACATTTTCTGAGCTTCAGTTAACAGTAGATGGATCAACTTAAGGACCAGATGGGCATTTGAGGCCAGTAAACATCAAATATTTAAGGAAGCAGTACATACAGTGTAGAGCAACGTGAAGCTCTTTGAGTCGGTTGTTGCACAATTGGTGCAAAATTACTAGTAGATTGAACTAAGGAAATGGGGGGAAAAAATATGTGTTTATGCAATAGACCACTTTAAAAAATTAGGAGAAAATCAAGCTCATTGGAAGCAAAATATAAAGAAATGAGAGATGGCTCAAGAGTTTAGAAAAGTACTATATCTTTACAGGAAATTTGTAAAGTCTAAATCTTAAACCCCAGAAAGCCCATTAAAGGCTACAATGCATATATTGCGTGTTTCACACACGTAAATCCAATCCAACTAAATCAGACTGGCACCAAGTGCTGGATGTGCCCACTAATCACTCCTCCTTTACCATTTCATCTTCATAGCTTAGTTTGCCAGTTAATATTTATACAGACACATGCTTGAGCAGATGTAGTGAGCTCTAATCACTTGCTAAGCATACTACCGTGTAGCAAGCCATAAACCACGAGGAGGTCTTTCCTTATTTCCCTTCCTCTACCATCGCCTCGTTTTTTTTCATCCTCTGTTAGGGAGTGTTAAGCCACATGTCGCCTGCTATAAAAAGAGGGATGTCATAGTAACCGATGTTTGTTTTTAGTGTATCTTTGTATTTTGAAATCTCTTTAATGTTTTATCCAGCCTTTCTTTAGCTTTTATCCGCCTTGCAGTTATTTTTTTCCCTCGCAACAACCCCCTCACCTCGTTCGGAAAATATAGTTCCCTTTTCCTCTGCTTCTCTTCAAAAGATTTAGGGTATCTATTTTCTCCTAAAGCATATGCCAGATGCTAACACTATGCAGTCAGCACAGTAGCTATCAACAGCTGTGAATCAACTCAGCAGCTGCTTCTTAAGGTGTTAGCCGCAGACTTGTCACCCTTGCACCTCATAATGTTGTCAGTGTATGACCTTAGAGTTGTGTTGCTAATCTGCCTCTCAGGGACAGATGTCCTGTGATGATACCACAAGAGAAGGACAGTGAATTATGGTGCTATCTCTTGCTCCTCTATTAGTCAAATTAGGCATTTAGAGGTCTTTCACCTTTATTTAGAAGGCAGCACTTCACTATACTAATTGAGTTCAGAAGCAGACATGTTACACCTTCCAAGATCAGGTGAAATGCTTTCCTTATTTCAAGAACGTATCAATATAATACAGCAAAGACTGCAAGCAACAAGTGCTGCACACAAACACACCTAAGCTGCTCAATTTGCCATCTACGCCTTTGAAATGTCAATGGAACTACATTGCTGCCTACTACTTTGACCACTCCACCACACCAGCATCCACCTGTAGACTTTAGTGGATTACTTATTAATCACTTCCTGGTTTCTACATGCATACATACATGCATTTTTGGAAAATGATGACTTCAGTGTACAGATGGAATACAGCATTCTGCTGCTGTGCTAAATAATTTCAAATGTGAGTTTCTTGAGTCAAACACACAGTGTCACAGGGTCAGCTGAAATTTGTTAAACTATGTCCATAAATACTCGTCTACCTAGAAAGGCCGAAAAAGTAAGTGGTACTATATATAAACTATACATGAGATTATATATAGTGAGCTCTCTAAGACGCCTCAAAAGAGCATCTTTGAGAGGGACGGTTTCTCAGAAGTACAGTAAAGATGGGCAGAGATTTACCAGTCAGCAAAAATTCTAGATCAATTTTAGAATAATGTACCTCAAAGTAAAATTGTAAAGAATCAGAATATCTCATCATCTACAGTCTATAATAGTATCAATAGAGTCCAAGAATCTGGTGAAATCTCTGTTTGCATTGCACAAGGAAGAAAATCAGTACTGGAAGCTTGTGATGTCTTTAAATTATTGGTAAAAAACAGGAATAAATAGCCACACTTTAGAAGAAAATTACAACAGCAATGTAAAAACAAAGCAGCTGAGCATGAATCTTCACATGCACATGTTCCTTTTGGGGCTCACAGATGCACATCTGTTAGACACACACACACACACACACACACACAACCAAACCACACTGACCTCACCTTATCTTATCCTTTCTAAGGCATGAAAAACAAGTTGTGTACTCTGCAGATAATGTCCTCTGTGTATGAGCATGTGGCACTGTGCAGGTATTTTTTGTTCTTTTTCATATTTAATGGAGCATATTTGCACTATGCATCACTGTGAGCCTTATGTTCAACATTTGGTTTTACTGAGAGTTCCCAATTTATCTATTTTAATTCTGCATCACTAATCAGACGTACAAAACTGGAAAAGTGCCCACGCCGATGCCAGCCAGCTGTATCTTCAACAGGCATGCAAACATCTGTAAGAACCAGAATCTGTATCACTGGTGAGTCTATTTAAGGTAATAGCTTCCCCTGGCACAAGCCATCTGACAGAGCTAATTACGATAAAGTCTCGGCTGGGAGGTTTCACGCGCTGCCTGAGAAACCTTAAACACAGAAACTGGCTGTTTTTCACTGTTTTTCCTACTTTGTTTTCCCTCTCAAATCACTGTTCCGTTGCTTAAGCACTCGTAACTCCCAAATGGAGACCTTGCTCATTAAGAGGATGGAAGCATTTCAGAGTTCTCTTCTTCCTCCTCCTCCTCAGCACAACAGTATGAGGAGCATTTGATTGACAGGTGGGACATTTCTGTTGGTGGCATCTCTCCCATGTGTCCCGTTTTCTCACCAGGGTATGTTTTTATGGATACACACATGCATGGAGGACTGACAGAAACAATTCTGCACACATCCTCACAAATCGGAAAAACTAGAAGTGAGCACAATGCTGCAGACACTGCCAGAGGGAGATTGGCGAATTTCTGTCCCAAAAGACAATAATTGAAAATTAGGAGCTGTGGAATGATGGGACACTAGAAATATATTAGGCAGAGGGAATGATATCGCTAAGGATAAACAGAGTTTCCATTATTTACTCCGTTTAATTTAGTAGTTTTCACTCGCTGCTTGAGAACCTGGAAGGTTTTAAATTAAGTTTGTTATTCCCTCAATAACTCCGATCAGTGTGTGTGCATACACACCAATACGCAAATCCTCACATATTCACGCAGTTTTATACTAATTTTTTATAGTTTTATAGTCTTATACTGTAAAACTAAACTTTCAAATATAGACTGGATCTTATCCTGCTTACTTTCTATTGTGTTTTTCTGGGGATCTCTTACTTTGTATATTGTATTGTCTGCTTGACGTTTCTTAAGTTTCCATGCCAAAAATTTTGTAAATTTAGAGCTGTTTTCGTTTAGAAAATAGCATCTTCTTTTCAATCTCCTTAGTGTATATTAAGTTAATTTCATTTCTTAATTTCTTAATTTGTTCTGGTGTATTCGGATTTTGGTTTTGTGCATGGCTACTTTCTAGCTGCCTCAACTGTTTGTCACGGTCCAGGGTTGTGTGACCCAGTGTTTTGAGTTTCTTTGTTTATGCTTTGGTCCATTAAGTTATCTTTAGCTCTTTGTTTATTTAGATTCCTTGTGTCATCACCCCCTGTGTTAAGTCTCCCTTGTTGGCTCGTGTGTCTACCTGTCATGCTTCATGTCTGCGTGGTTCAGGTTGTCAAGTTCGTGTAATGTCTGCGTCTCGTCATGTTTCCTGTTTATTTTGAAAGTCTTGTTTCTGTGTTCTATGTGCTTAGTTTACACTTCCCCTGTGGTGTCGTTATGTTCATTCTTGTCAGCTGTTTCCTCATGTGTCTCCACTTCCCCAGATCACCTCATGTGTGCATTTAAGTCTTTTGTCTCTTACTATTCTTTGTCAGGATGTCTGCCTATTTCCCTTCATGTCGTTCTAGCCATAGTCATAGTTCCTGTCATAGTTAAAGTTTTACTTTTGTCTGTTTACTTTTGTGTAGACTTGGTCTTGTTTTTGGTTCTAGTTCTTGCGTTTGGCAGGAATAAAGGCTCGTCTTCTGTTGAAGACGCAGCTCCTCTCTTCAGTGTCTGCTTTTGGGTCCGTTCAACAAAACACACTGGCGTACCCTGCCGTGACACTCTTTTTGTGAATCCTGTAGTTTTTTTGTGGTAAAGTTTCTTTTTCCTTGAGGCTGCTGCAATAATTTTTCCTCTTAGCACTGCCTTCGCTGCGTCCCACAGTATCGGTGGGGACACCTCTCCATTATTATTTTCTTTCATGTACAGTCGTGGCCAAAAGTTTTCAGAATGACACAAATATTAGTTTTCACAAAGTTTGCTGCAAAACTGCTTTTAGATCTTTGTGTCAGTTGTTTCTGTGATGTACTGAA
>VVHJ01035310.1:0-15796 GCA_015107715.1 Tylochromis polylepis
TTCTGTCTAGCCGAGATTTTTCTTGGTCTGCCACTTCGAGCCTTAACTTGAACTGAGCCTGTGGTCTTCCATTTCCTCAATATGTTCCTAACTGTGGAAACAGACAGCTGAAATCTCTGAGACAGCTTTCTGTATCCTTCCTCTAAACCATGATGGTGAACAATCTTTGTCTTCAGGTAATTTGAGAGTTGTTTTGAGACCCCCATGTTGCTACTCTTAAGACAAAATTAAAAGAGGAGGGAAACGTACAATTGACCCCCTTAAATACTCTTTCTCATTATTGGATTCACCTGTGTATGTAGGTCAGGGGTCACTGAGCTTACCAAGCCAATTTGAGTTCCAATAATTAGTTATAAAGTTTTTGGAATCAATAAAATGACAACAGTGCCCAAATTTATGCACCTGCCTGATTTTGTTTAAACAATTATTGCACACTTTCTGTAAATCCAATAAACTTCATTTCACTTCTCAAATATCACTGTGTGTCTCCTATATGATATATTTAACTGACATTTTTTATCGTAACAACCAACGATTTATACAGGAAAATAATGACTATTAACAAGGTTGCCCAAACTTTTGCATCCCACTGTAAGAGCTCCAACACCACTGGGTGAAATGCAGCTTCAAACCACGACAGAGCCTCCACTGTGTTTCACAGATGGCTGTAGACACTCGCTGATGTACCTTTCTCCTGACCTGAACCAAAGTTTTCAAATTTGGATTCATCAGTTCATCAGACCCGTTGCCATTGATTTTCTGTCTAGTTCTTATGTAGTTTGGCCTACGTCAGCCTTTTCTCCCTGATTCTCCTTGTTTAAGAATGGCCTGTTAACACACTCCACTTGTCTAGTTTCCTCAGATTGTTTAAGGATACGCTGCACACTATATTGAGATATGCCATATGTTTTCAGCTAACAGTGCTTTGGAAATTACCTTCTTGCTGCAAAAATAAAATTGTATACCTGTCAAACTGTGGTATCTTTGGCATTTTTCATAGTTTCAGGTAAAGAAATGGGAACAAATGATGATGAAGCTGCTAGTAACACAGTCAAGTTAACCTTGTTTAGGCCTGAACGTTTCATCAGTCAGTGTTAAGTGGCTTAACAAAACATTCCTGTAAAACATTCCGGTACAAGACCTGGACTGAAAATGAGTGAAAAAACAGCCAATAACCAAAGAAACATTTTGAAAGACCTTCAGAAAACCTGGAGAAAAAATATCTGTGTGATCCAGGATCACTAGAGAGTGAGTGAGATCATGATTAGTCTTATTCGTGATTAGAATAAGACTATGTGATGTCAGCACCCCATCGCTAGACTTTATCCAGACTTTAATCCATAAAGATTTCCCAGGTTTTACATTACCTCAATGCAGTGCAGAGCAGTGAAATGTAAGTTGTGGAAGATTTCTGAGATGAACTGCTCTTGTGTTATAAAACTGTCTTAATGTTTTTGCTGTTTGCAGAGCAAGACTTTCAGGTCCCTTAACAGCAAATGTCATCACTCAGGCCAGCCCCACTGAAGGCCTTTTCATTGTTTTGTGCTCGCCTCCCTCGTTGCTCTCCAGCCTTGGCCTGTGTGTCTGATACAGATATGAGTGGGAAAGAAAAAAACCTTCCTCGCTCTGTTGGGGCCTGCGGGTACTTCTACCCAAGTAAACAAACAAGCAGGCGACACTTTGCTTCCCTTGGGGGGGGGGCAGTGATTTCCTCCAAAAAGAAGGAAAAGCCACAGAAGGAGCTTTTAGATTTTAGATACTGGTGCAGACAATCTGCTGTCGACACTTCGTGACTTCCTATTGATTACCAGCACCACAAGAGCATTTTAGACATGAGACAGCATTCTGGGACTCTCCACCATTTGCTCTTAGAACTGAAGAAGCTTCTTGGATGAGAGGTGAAACGTTTTCAAGAAACTTAGAGAAGTCCAGACGCTTTTCTTTCCAAGCTCCTTAGACTACCATGACCTGGATGAATGAGAACCTTCACAGACATGAGACAGCATGATTTTATTTAGGGCAAGTGAACAAAAAGTTACACAGCACTGCACTTGTGAAGCTGTGGGTTGCTGAGTTTCATGCTACCAGATTTGGAGGAAAAGGATTAATCATTTGTGCTGTCTGTGTGCCACAGCTGGAAAAGTAAATTAAAGCAATTAATCAGGGACAGGGGCATCCATAACATGACTTGGAGCTGCCATTTGTATTGTGTGTTCTCCCTCAGCAATACTTAAGTGTTACAGTGGGGTGTGTGTGTGTTTGTTTGGGTGGGTTTGCTTGTCCGTGCATGATGAATGATTTTCTGGGAGCCATTAGAGACTTGAGAGCGTGGCAGCAAATTTGTGCCATAATGAAAAAAACAACAACAACTTTTGCTTAAAGGAATAATTTGGGGAAATAAGAGTGTGTTCATAAAGTCAGTAAGACTTTAATGTCTCTTCAGTAAATGTGCACCTGCAGCTTAGCTTGTTTTAGGGCTTCTAAACCTCAATGATTAACACCTTGGATGGCTTTTTTAAATCCATCAAACCAAAGGATGAAAATAATAATTTGTTTGTTTGAGAGAAAATTGTTTAGCACATAACTATTTGAAAAACAGAAAATCCTTGATTTAAATGCTACATTATAGCAATTAGGGGTTTCCACAGTAGAAGGCTTCTATCTGGTTGTTTGACTTGGCACAGATTTTACACCAAAATGCCCTCCCTGACATCACCCTCCCATTTATCCAGAACTAGACTAGTTTGTGAACACCTGAGCCTGGGTTTGTGTCTCCTCTTGGTCTCAAACTGGGGATCTTTTGCATGTTAAGGCAATTGTGTTAACCACTACACCACCACAACAGGGCTAGGTAAAATACTAAACAAAAGGAGCTGGGGTAGAGGGGTAATAGCCTGAGAAAATGCTCCTAATTTCCAAAGCCTCTTTAGACTAGAACCTACTCGGCTCGACTCTGCTCTACTCGGTTTCAGTCGTTTTCCATTACAATTGAGTACCACCTCAATGTGCTTGAGGTCGTTATAGCAACATGGCCAAAAGTCAAGTGACGTCATTTGTATGCGACACAAACAGACGTTATTTTCAACAGATACAGCTTCAAAGCGGAGAACTTCTGGTGTTCTGAAGCCAGAGAGCAAGCCATGTTTCCCTAGAAGAAGTTTTACAAGAAAGGGTGAAAGTGGGACAAGCCCTCCTCCGTTAATCAACGCCTTATCCTAGTGGAGGGGTTTGTGTGTCCTAGGGATCATAGAAGCTATGCTGGTAGAGTCCTCCAATGCAAACTGGTCGTGGGTGAGGAGACAGACTAAGTGTGATTCAGAAGAACTCTGCAATAGATCTAATCAGGACAGTGGTTATGAGGTGTCATCAGCCAGGCCAGGATCAGTGTGATTGAGCCACATGGTATAGCCCTCCCATTGATCCACCATCCACAAGAGGGGACATAGGAGTCCAGCTAATCCCTGGTTGTCAAAACTAGCTCTTGGGAAATGGACTGTCACCTCTCTAGTGGAGAAGAAACTCAAGCTTATGCATGAGATTGAGAGATACTGGCTAAATATAGTTAGACAGAACTCAGCGTCCCATCAGAAGAGACAGAGGAGGCGGGCAGGGAGACCTAGGTCTGGGCATCTATGGTTAGACTACTGCTCCTGCAACCTCAACCCAGACACGTGGCAGATGATGGATCCCTGGATGGATAATAAAGTCATATATTTGCAAGATGAAAACTCCAGAAACCTTGTCAAATAATAACAAGGCTTTACTTCATGACAAAATTTCAGCAACGATTTGAGTTAATTTCACAAATTCTCTCTCTCTCTTTTTTTTTTTTAAGAATATTGGCCTTTCTTCAGCTCCATTTTGTTTCCTGGGATTTGCTCTGTGACTTTCATGGATTGGGGCCATGGCTGCAGTGATCTGGAAATTGCACTGCTCTGTCAAGGTAAATAGAGACTTGAGTGTAAAAGTGAAGCTGTTGTTTTACCGGTCGATCCACATCCTTACCCTCACCTAGGGTCATGAACTCTGGGTAGTAACTGAAAGACCAATATCACAGATACAAGCGGCAAAAATTAGCTTTCGCCTAGGGTGGCTGGGCTCCTGCTTGAAGACAGGTTGAGAAGTTCAGTCATTCAAGAGAGGCTCAGAGTAGAGCTGCAACTCCTCTATATTGACAAGAATGCCTCCTGGACACTTCCTGGGTGAGTTGTTCTGGGCATGTCCTACCCAGAGGGGGCCCTAGGTTAGGCCCAGACACATCGGACAGATTATATGTCTCAGCTGGCCTGGGATCGCCTTAGTGTTCCACCAGATAAGGTGGAGGTGGTGGCTTGGGAGAGGGAGGTCTGGACTTCTCAGCTTATGTTACTGCCCCTACAACCCGGCCCTAGGTAAGCAGAAGAAAATTAATGGATGGATGCACTTTCACCTTAATATTGAGTTCAGTGTTTGGTGTATGTAGTTTTGTACTTCAGTAATCCTTGTGGGAATCTATTTAAAGATTAACCATTATACGGTATGTATGCAGACACAGCTGTGTAAGTGTGTCGGACCACAGATACCATAAAAACAAAAGGACTGCTGTGATGTCAGGATGAGAGTCCTCATTTGCCCTCCTCATAAAGCAGAGTGTGTGGGCGGTTGTGTGGCCGGAATGCAGTATTTGCAGCCTGGCAGACTGCATCTACTGTTACATATTCCTGCATGTATTGTTTCAGAAGACTCCCTGGTAGGATATTAGATCATGGGATAATAAAGAAAATACCTACACACAGATATACAGTACATTTCTAAGTTTCCAGCAGTTTAAAATACCATAAAAGTCTTTGTACCCAAAATGACCCAGATGCAATCTCTCTGCCGTCACAACATATGTGAACATCTGTAAAATCTAGGCCACATGGGGTTACAAATCCCATTTTTTTCTGTGTGTGTGTGTTTGGGGGAGTCACATCATATGCTGTGTCCTGCTTTGCCCATTTTTCACATCCGATGTGTTTGTTGCACACGTATAGTCATCCAGACAGTCAGCCGCTGCCCTACTTTCGCATAGACATGAACACTGAGAGGCAGCCAGGTCAGTTTGAGAGACAGAGGAGGGGTGGGCACGGCAGACCCAGACAGTGCATGACACCAACTCCTCCACTGCTCCGGTTTAGGAAAGAGAGATGGAGTGAGACGGGGTTGCTAGGAGACCTGGCCCAATGCAAACACAGCACCATCTGCTGCAGTGAGATTTGGAGTGGGTTAGCCAAGTTGGGAGGTTCACTGGAAACGAGGCTACAGGGAGCAAGAGGGAGCGGGAAAGCGGGAGGAGAGCACGGGATCCAGGCTGATAATGGGAGGTGGAAAGTGAGAAAAGGAATGCGAAATATCAGTGGAGTGGAGAACACGGAGGAAGTACTGGAAAGTACTATAAGCATGATGAGGAGCTTGATTAATGTATGACTAACAGGTGTGACTCTTATACCACCCCTGTAGTCGTCCTCCTGCGCATACACACAAACACACACACTTTCAAATGCATTCTCACAGAAAACATCAGGGGAACCATCAGCACGTATTTTCTGTATCAAAGTGATAAACACTCATGTAGGCAATGCCAAGCTGCTGTTTTGTTTTCTCAGTTCTCCACTAGTAACAGATGATGCACTTGTTACCATGGGAACCATAAAATGTCATCACCAGCAGATATCACTGTTCAGTCACAGCAGGCTCCGTGCCCACGTCCTCCGACGCGCCCCGGTCGAGTCACACAAACACATAATGAATAATTTTTCTCGCCATTACCAACATTGGAGCCATGTTTTAATTACACAAGAACAGTATCAGTGGGAAGAAACTACACAACAGTCACTGGAGTCCTGTAACTCTGTGGTACAGTGTTGCCTCTAGGTGACTGGGACCTTTTATGCCCACACAATAAATCCTCATTTATAATGCAAAGCTTTAAAGACCCAGACCCTCTGTTTCTGTCAAATGGCTCTCTGGACACTAACCTGGATCTGAAACACCCATCCACAAATGTATCTTTCTGTCATTTCACATGCAGATGAATAGATTCAGATTTTAAAGCTTTTAATCTACTTTTTTTCTAATAGAAAATGATTACAATTTAAATTTTTGTCCCCTTTTTTTGGTACTGTGTGTGGTTTTCATTTCGTGTTACTGCACTCACAATAACAGTCATACTTTTCTTTTATCTCTTCCATTCAAATTAGGTTGATACTGTAATGTGTGTTGTGATTAAGTTCAGAGTGTTGCTGGCTCAATACAACAGTGCGCTTCATGTTTTATCTGCACAGAACATTTGCTTATATAATGACAACACCAGGAAAGTGAAAATATGAAATATGACTAATATTGTTTCAGGGTTAGGGTTGGGATAGTTTTGTTTAAGAGATTATCTACCATACACTCACTGGCCACTTTGTTAGGTACATTCATTAATTCAAAATGGAAAATGTAGCATAATTGTTGGTGTTGTCGGGCTGGTCTGAGTATTTCAGAAACTGCTCGAAGGTCTCTAAGGTTTACAGAGAATGGTAAAAAGAGACTGCTTCAAGATGATAGGAAGGCAACAGTAACTCAAATAACCACTTGTTACAACCAAGCTATGCAGAAGAGCATCTCTGAATACATAACATATCCAGCCTTGAAACAGATGGACTACACCAGCAGAAGAGCACAATAGATGCCATTCCTGTCAGCTAAACACAGAAAACTGCAGCTACAGCTCACATGGGCTCACCAAAATTGGACAACATAAGATTGTAAAAATGTTACGTTTTCTGATGAGTGTCGATTTCTGCTGTGAGATTCAGATGGTAGGGTCAGAATATAGTATGCCATATTAGAATATTGCTGACCATGTCCATCCCTTTATAACCACAGTATACCCATCTTCTGATGGCTGCTTGACACCAGATCACAAAGCTCGAATCATCTCAAACTAGTTACTTGCACCTGACAGTGAAGGGAGCCTCCACAGTCACCATATCTCTGTCCAATAGATAACCTTTGGGATGTGGTTGATGTGCAGCCAACAAATCTGCAGCAACTGTGTGATGTTATCATGTCAATATAGACAAAAATCTCTAAGGAACATTTCCAGCAACTTGTTGTCTATGCCCACATTATTTCCTACAGGCTGCTTGACAGTGGTACAATGCTGTCTGTGGGAAGGTGAGGCAAGCATAGCTGAATGTACTAAATCTTTTCTTTGAGTACTGTATCAGATTTTATTTAGACTTTTAGTAACTGTCTGTTTTATTTTTATTAATTTTATTTTATTAACTTTATTTATTATTTTGGTTGCCTAAAGTATATTTCACACACCAAAAAAGTTTCAAGATTATTTTTCAATTAATATTTTCACTTATTTATTTATTAGCCGACTCATATACTATTGTTAAAATAGAAGGCTGGTCATAAAATAGACAATAGCTAATGTTAGCTTACTTCAGGTACTTCTCTATGAATCTTGCAGCAGGCAGTACATTTGGTTAAAATTCATATAGAATGGAGTTTACCTACCTTAATGCTACCTATTGGTTGTGGCCCTGGCATTTTGAATCATCTGTGTTTGCAACTGGCTAGATATTTAGAGGTTAGAGTGCTGCAGTTATCAGCTAATGTTAGCAAGCTTAAACTGTATGTGCACAGATATCTGCTAATTTGTGCTAAGTAACAGACTAACATACCACACGAAAATCCCTCACCAAAACTGAACCACAAACTTCATTTTTGTTCAATAACTTGCTGGCAGAGGTGAGGCCTACCATAAAAGAAAAACTGCCTACAGCTGTTTTGAGTCTGGATAACTTTCCATCAAGGTAGTTGCAGACCTAAATGTAATAATTGAGACAAATGAGTTTAAAAAAAAAAAAAAAACTTTCTTAGCGTTGTCATGAAAGTAGGAAGTATTCACAGGGGCTTGTAAAGTTTAGGTATGAGTTGCCTTTGAAGGGAGCTTAAAGTGGTCACTGGAGGAGCACACAATGTTAGCTTAATTTTTTAGCCTGGGGGGGATTCCACTTGGTCAAAACTGCCTGAATCCAAATTTTAAAAATTTGCATGCTCATACAATATTACTTCACCCAATATAGCACAATATGCAATGACTGGAAAGTAATTTGGAAAGCAGGCAAAACCTGCACTCCTGCTAGCTAAGCTAGTTGGAGAGATACCTCTAACTTATCTTTGTTCACTATTTCTTCTCATTTTCTAGAATTTAAAAAAGTAACAAAATGCATTTTAATGACTCAACAGCTTAAACATTAGGGTGTAATGCCACATATTTAAAACACAAGCTAAATGTTTGATATAGAGTATAAACCGCAGCTAAATCCCAGACCTGAAAATGCTAACTAGCTTAAGTCTAAGGAGCTTGGAAAGAAAAGCGTCTGGACTTCTCTAAGTTTCTTGAAAACGTTTCACCTCTCAAGAAACTTAGAGAAGTCCAGACGCTTTTCTTTCCAAGCTCCTTAGACTACCATGACCTGGATGAATGAGAACCTTCACAGACATACCTAACTAGCTTAAGCACTATGAGGCGATCTTTGTAACTTCTGACTCCACTGGTATTTGTCAGATTTCCTGCTGTTCCTTTTCCTTTAAATTATGCTTCTTACTTATGTATTACATATATATTTGGTATATGTTTTAGGTAAGATCTTTTAAAACTGTCAAACTTTTAATAATTGTCAAATTAAATGACTGTCAAATTATTATAGTGAAATTATTATGCAAACGCAATTCCAAAACATTGGGACAATGTGTATGATGTAAATAAAAACAAATTGCAATGATTTGCAAATGTCAGTTTATTCCAAATAAAACATAAAAAAAAGAAATGTTTTAACTGAGAAAGTGTACCATTTTAAGAAAAGCATTAACTCACCTTATATTTGATGGCAGCAGCATATCTCAAAAAACTTGGGACAGGGACAACAAAAAGCTGGAAAAGTAAGTGATACTTAAAGAGACAGTTGTAGGACATGATTGGGTATAAAAAGAGCATCTGGAAAAAAAACAAAAACAAAAACTGTGCAAATTGTGGAACAATTTTAGAATAATGTTCCTCAACACAAAAATGTGAAGACTAAATATCTTATCTGCAGTATATAACGTCACAAAAAGATTCTGAGAATCTTCGGGTCCTAGGGCAGCACTGCATTCAAAACAGGCGTGTTTCTGCTATGGAAATCCCTGCTTGGGCTCAGGAACACTTCCAGAAATAATCTGTGAACACAGTTCACTGTGCCATTCACAAATGCAGGTTAAAGCACAAAGAAGATGCCACATGTGAAGATGATCCAAGGAACACTGCTGTCTTCTCTGGGCCAAAGCTAATTTAAAATAAACTGAGGCAAAGTGGAAAGCTGTTTTCCTAACATTCTTTTAGGAAAACATGGACACCACATCCTCTGGATTAAAGAAGAGAATGACAATACAGCTTGTTATCAGTGCTCAGTTCGAAAGCCTGCATCTCTGATGGTATAGAGGTGCATTGGTGCCTACGGAATTGACAGCTTGCATACCTGGAAAAACACCATCAATGTTTAAAGGTTTTAGAGCAACATATGCTCCCAACCAGACATCTTTTTAGTGAAGGCCTTGCATATTTCAACAAGACAACGCTAAACTGCATGATATATCTATTACAACAGCATGGCTTCACAGTACATGAAATGAAAAATATGATAAAGAAGACCCAGGACTGTTGAGCATCTAGAATCCTGCATCAGACAATGTCCAGCAGCTGGTCTCTTCAGTTCTCAGACTGTTTCTAAAAGAAGAGTGGACGCTACATAGTAGTAAATATGGCCTTGTCCCAACTTTTTAGAGACGTGTTGCTGCCATCAAATTGAAAGTGAGCTTGCTTTTTTCCTAAAAGAAGACAAGTGAGAAGACAAAAACAGCACAACCCTTACAGATACCGTGATGCATTTTATTAGATGAAGATCCAATGATATATAGTCAACATCAGCATCCTCCTTTAAAAAAGACATTAAAATTGAAACATTTTCAGTAAAAAAAGTAGTATCGTACAGCCAATGTGGGGTACCAGAGAGAAAGCATGACATGACCTAAATCATATTCATTCATCATCGTAAGGATCATAGATAAAACACAATACATTAACACTGTTTACAATCTGTAACACAGAGGTTGACATGAATGATGAATACAGTAAATAGAATATATTCATATATTAATATCTGTTTACAAAATCAAAGTTATATATATATATATATATATATATATATATATATATATATATATATATATATATCTCAATCACAGAGAAAGGCTATCCACAACCTTGGCTTTCAGCTATATGCACACCCCTTGTTATGCAACACTTTGCCCAAGCAAAATGAAATCTTTTGTTTGGTCAATTTATTGTTGATGGGTGGGTTCTTTGGTAGTGCTGGGTTTTTAAATGCTGCAGCCTCGGACTGAGCGGTGAGAGTTACCGACGAGAGTTAACCATTTAGGTTTGGTTGTAACTGAAAAGGGCTCTTCACATACGGGGCAACTTCTAGAGCAATGTTTGCAGGAAACCGTGTCTGTGACAAAACAGAGCAACTAATTTCTACTTTTCTAAACCAGGATCACATTTAATCTGCAATACTTTTTGTGCCGCTGCACAGGTATCTCACAGCTCAAACGGACTGAGATGAAGCTGACTAGATGTCAAGTTACAGCACAAGGTTTGATTGGAACTTTAATACGCACAAAATGCTGTTTTTCACCAAAAAAACATCATGAGGATCTCTAGCACAAAACTAGTCAGAAAACTTTATACCGTGCATGCATTAACATTGCATTTTCATGGGATGGAGGCAGCTGTAATGGATTCTCTCATTTGAAAACAATACATTTCCATCAGAGAATAACACCCAGCTCGTTTTGTAGTATCCTGGCCTTAGCAAAGAAAAGTTAGCATCAATGAACCTGAGCAATGCTTTCCAGCAAGGTTACCTCGCAGTGTGATAAATCCAAGACCCTTTTTAGTATTTAGTAAGCTAGGTAGATTATGTGTCGGTGCATTTAGGAACAAAAGTGAATCTCATACATTCCTTCATAATGTTACCCATTAGGTTCTCCTTTTTTAAACGAGGGACAGTTAGTTAACGATCAGGGTAACAGCAGTTAAACAGCAGTCATCCCAGACTGAAAGAGAGCCTATGAGCGATGACTGAAAAGCTGCAGTCATATATAACTCGGTTAAAAGTAATATTTTCATGTTCTCTTGACACATGAAACCAGTCACTCTCTAACCACTGGTTGGTTGGCTTCTTCAAATGTGTTTGTATCTGACTGATCACCTCATCACCATTGCTCTTCCTCCAAGCAGCAGAAAGATCCTCACAGTGTTTGCAAACCTTTTAGGAACTCCGGCCAAAGTTGCTGACCTGACACGTGCCTACGTTTTATAATTCAGTCTGGCCATGTAACAAAGGTGGGCCCAGTGATGGGTCCGCCAACACCAGGCGGACTTGGGGGAACGATCAGCAGATCACTTTACATGACTTTGGTGTATTGAAGGATGAATAAAACCTGGGAGAGCTGCTTTGTTGCTGTGAAGGCAAATTTCTATGAGGTTTAGGAACAAGCTGGTGGCTGTCCATCTGTATCTCTCTTCCACTCTCGGCTCTCCCTGATCGTCCTGAGCTGCATCACTGGCATGACATGGAGTGGATCCCAGCCAGAAACCATCAGAGCCTCAACAAAAATGGATCAGGACCTCCCCCCTCCCACCATTTAGAGTGAGAGGCCCAGTGGGTGGCAATCTCTACCCCCCCCATCCCCAACTCAACGCCCCATGTGCTCGGGCCTCCGTGCCAAGCCTCAGCGCCAGGCCTCATCAATGGCCCAGCTGGCATGGCCCCGATCAGCTGGATTTGCTATAATCATATTAGGTCATCTCTTTTACGCCGGGGACGGAGTGGACGTTCGTCAGCTCCTCATTCAAGGCCGTCGAACCCCTGCAGGCTGCGCCAACTGGTCTCGTTCTGGCTAAATTTCCCGTTAACAAATGGTTTTAAAATTATTATTAGAGAAGGTACAATACTTCACACAGTGGAGACGTCTCCTAGCAGGTATGGAGGGAGTGCGGCTGTCTTTTTAAAGGCTCAGAAAAAGAAATTAGACATCTTTCCTCGTATACTGTTGCTGGCCAGTCACCTAGTCCTGCTAGCTGCGTACAAGCCTGCCTAGTCCGTCTCTCTGTCAAACTGGGATGTCTGGGACTTTGACACGTGTTTTTGTGTGTGTACATCGAGAGGTGTGATAGGGAGGGATGGGTAGTAAGTTACAAAGGTTAATGGTAAATCAGCCAAACCAAAGTCACACACTCACCCACCACACGCGACCCCGCTCCCACCCTCTACCCAGTCCCTCCCCTCCTCCTCCTCCTCCACTGCGGTTGTCACCCGGCTGCTCGCCCCTCAGTCCCAGCCGTTGTCCTTGATCATGTGGGCCAGCTCGATGATGAATTTGCCCTCTTTATACTTCTGACTGCTCTCAAAAGCATGTTCCTGGAGGGAGTGGCAGAGGACAAGAGACAAGAGAGGCTGCGTTTATTTCAAACGTAATAGCATGTATATGGAGAGTAGGCTAATGCAGTCTTTTCAGCTCTGTGCAAAAATCCTGGCCTGTCTCTGCTCCTGGCTCTGGGGAAGCTGGTTATATAACAATCAGTCACTAAACACTGCAGAGGAGCCTGCAGTTCCAAAACCCTGACCAGACTGCACTGTCATACCTTGCATTGGCAGGACTGAGTCTCTAAACACTAGAGACACTGAATGAACAGAGGCTGCAGCCAAAGCAGGGCAAACTCTGCAAGCTAAAGCTTGCTTTTCCTCACTTGGGTGTGTGATCCAAAATTCCTCAGGAAAATATGAATGGATTTAGAAAAAGTACCAGAGTACAAGTCTTAGCTACATAGATTATTAGTTGCTTGCAGTGTTGGTAAGCTAAGTCAACACACAAACATGTATGTAACTGTGCAGTTCATTCTTAGCATGCCAATATCCAGTTCACTAACTGTTTGCCGACTGATCCTTTTATCATTTAAAAAGGAAGTCTGCATGCTTGGCCTAGCTTACTGAAATGCTCCGAACTCGGTCAAAAAGAGTCCAGAAACGGCAAAAATATTTAAGCCAGATAAATGCTTAAGGTCCCAGCTAATGGCTATTGTGGTAGAGTGGGTCATCTACCAATCGGAACATCAATGGATTGATCCCTAACTTCTCCGCATGCCAAAGTATCCTTTGGCAACATACTGAATAAAAATGCTGCATGAATGTGTGACTGAGAGATTGACTGGATGAATGACATTTGTAGTAGAAAGACCTTTTGAGCGCTCAACAGAGTAGAAAGGCAGTATGTAAGCCTAAATTTTCAAACTGGCAATCGACAGTTGGGGAAGTTGGGGGAAAATTAGCATTCCCTGACTGGTTGCATGAGATTGATGTCTGTTGCTATGGAAACATTTGCTAGATTGGTCACTAGTCTACCAAATGAGTGATCAACCACTCCCTTGACACAAGTGGTTGAGGGAGGCGTGGATCGAGGACACTGCAAGCACTCTCCAAGTGATAGTGAAACTGTGAAAGAGAACGTCCACCTTCAATTGGCAAAGAAGCTGAACATTCTCTGTTTCCAGTTCACATTGCACTTTGCATTTCACTACCACTTAGTGGCAAGTTAGCAAGTGTTTACTGACAAATTGGCGCCTTCCATGCAAACTACAGGCGGCCAAAGCAAGAAGAGGATTTCTGATACAGCCCGCTTTTTTCGACCAACCTCACCAAGCAACAGCAACCAGACTCCAGCAACCACTCAGCAATCGATTGCCTGGGGGTTGCCAACCAGTCACCAACCAGTGGGGATCTGTGACTGAGATCTTAGCTGATTTCTCTAGTGGATAAGCTACCAGTTTGTATGTAAATACTAATGGCACTCGCATCATCCTCAACTGTACGCTGAAACAGCTTCTTCCCCTGGACAATTCAGACTGTCACCAAACACTGTCCACCCACACCTGCCCACTCACCTCACCAATCTGAACCATGGTCTGAGTATCCCTCATCAATCAGGCCACTCACATACACACTCTATTCAGACCAAGTCCTTTGCACTACTCCCAAGCCCTTTGTTCTCCATTGTGTGCCTTTTCTATTATGTGCTTTTGTCTTGTTTTGTATACATTTCTCCTGTTTGTTATTTATTCCTTCTGTCTTACTATTTATATTTTATTGCTGCACAGTTTGTGTGGAGCACCCATAATTTTGTTGTACGTTGTACAATAACAATAAAGGGCTAGTCTATTCTACTCTAAAATGACATTTATTATATTCTTTTACTTTACTTCATTTGCTTAAAATTTAGTGATTTAGTGTTTATTTAGTTCCAACATTGCAAACATGTTGGCGTCACTGAAGACATGTCTCAATCAGTCATTGATTAAATCCTTTTGGCACAGGTCTTATTTTGAAAAGTACAGAAAGCCATTTTTATCCATCTGATGTTCCAAAGAAAGAGTGAGTAATTGTTAAACGTGTCACAAAACAGTAATTTTCTGCTTTCTGTGCAGGTCATTCACTCACTGCGAGACCCTCTGAGGTGTGTCACGGTGTAGGCCGATACAAATGTTCTTTCACTGCCGAGCGCCTGTACCTTGTTTTGTCTTTGGCTATTTTGGTTCAGACCTGCAGAGGCATGCTATCAGATTTCTAGGAGTGCAGTAGGTCAAGCCTCTCAATAGAACTTTGAACACTGCAGAAAATCTACACTGCTGCCGGCAAAGGATATTAATGGAAGCTCTCCATTAAGCCCTATCTAGTGCCTGCACGCTTGTGCATACATGTGACCTCTGTTTTCTCTGCCTTGTGAGGGCCTGACAGGAATAGAAACTACTGAGGGATGGAGCTACTTCTGTAGCTGGTATACCAGGTGTTTAACATGTGCCATAAAGAAGGGTATTTTTTTAGGCTGAGAGGTTAAAGAATGAGGTCTAAGAATATAGAGGTAGCTGTGAATGTTAAAGTCAGAGGTTAAGCAAGGAGTTCTGGTCAATGGACCTGTCTCAGAAAAAGGATACTGCGTGCACATGTTTTGTTTAACTCTTCAGGGATACATTAACGCGCCCTATAATGTAAACTCTCACTTCCAGGGTTCACCACGGACAAATACACATGCTCTGTTGATATATGAAGACTGCTAACGTGTGGATCCTGTTTAAGTTCTCTCTGACATGTGACCTAAAATACTGCCTGCCCTAAAAACATACCGCACATGGATTTTGACATACAATATCACTGCTTTACAGAAGCTTCAACTCTACATGTGTTTTAAACTCAAAAACTGTTCCAATCAAATCTGAGTCTGAAGGAGTCGACCTCCAGAAATCCACATTTTGAACTAGATAAAAGATTTATAAAGAAACTACTTATCCATGTAAAGCTGCATGTTTGATTAACAAAAGGGAAAAAGTCTTCTGTTGAACCATCAACAACTCAGACTTTTATTAAAGTCCTATACTCCAAACCTTCAAGGGGCAATGCTTTTGCTTCAACTTCGTTTTATGATGTGAACATTAACTGCACAGTATAGTGGTTACAGAATAATGACATCTTCAGTGTTTAGGCTTGTTGCCTCTAATTCTTGATGTCATTATGTAAGACCATTAGCCACTGAGTACAGAATCTCCCAGGAAAATAAAGGCTCGATTGTGCAACCAAAACAAAAAGAAGAGAACTTTGTGTTTGTGTTTCCTAGCAGA